>VOQK01022346.1:1358-16862 GCA_015052645.1 Benitochromis conjunctus
CCTCACCCCCGCGATCTGTATGTGCGTGCGTGCCTGCTTTTTCCTCCTAGGGGGCTGCACCGGACCGAATTTCTGTCTGCTGTAGACTATAATATGCAGTCCGTGTCCGCGTGGGTCTGGGATGGACGGGGATCACTTCAGTGCATGCTGTGCTTGAGTAACTCCGAACTGAAGCCCGCCCGCACTCACTCTTTTTTTTTTCCAGCTTTTCTTCCCTTTTCTTCAATTCTTGTTGTGCGCATCGACAAAGGAAAGGGGGGAATGTATTTTAAACTGTATACCTTGCATGTGATTTAAACCCACCGACAGCAGCCCGTGTTTCCGTCCATCTCTCCCTCTCATGTACCCCACCCCCCCCACCCCACCGCCACATACACACGCACACACACTGAAGGCATGAAAGTTAAAGCGTCATGCTTTTATAACATCCTGGTATCGTCTGGTGGGGGAGAGGAACTCTCTCTCACTTGCAACCTTGGGGCTGATGATTTGATTACAGATAAAAGCGTATTTCCCCGGCTCGGCCTGTCAAACTGCGCCGGTTGCCGTCAAAGAGCAGCTCTGGAACAAGCAGCAGCTGAGGCTCACGGTCTGTCTCAGCGGCGTATGGCGCTGTTCCTTAACGCGGTGCTGAAATTAAACCGCGAACACCCACAGCATTGCGCGGCGCGTCATGCATATTCAGCCTGGGATTAGGGTGCCTTTTGTGCTCAACGTCAACCCTGAGCGCTGCAGACAGCTCTGGATTTTAGAGGTAAACACGAGGAAAGAGGACACCAAGGGACGCGTTTAAAAAAAGTGAGGAGAGTCCACTTTGCTTGCTTTTCGTGTCTTCTGTGTGGGTGGATAATGGTAATATACACCCACGACGAAGTTTAAGCAACTTCTACTTTGCAAAAAATGATAAAACGGACAGATTCAGATGCTCACAGTGTAACTTTTGACAGTCTTTTTAATGTTGTCGTTGCTGCTGTTATTAACGCAGAGGTCATTAAAGCTTTAAGCACGAAAAATATGTAATAAAAATCCGTACAACACAAAAAAGGGAGCCGTAACAAAACGTTTTTCACTTTCAGTTTAAAGCAGCAGCAAAATGTACTCTTTCTGAGACATCTGGGCTTCCACATATTTGTAGCACACAACTGTAGTTGATCTTTGTACTCCTGGTTCTTTTGCAAACATTATGTCGGCAGCAGCCACCTACTCTTTGTCAAACTGTTTCTGCTCTGCACTCGACTCATTTTCCTCGTTAATAAGTTTCTTTCTAGTCCTAGAGGCCAGCTTTGTAACACTTCTCAGCCCTCCAAAACATGTGTGAGCATCATTACATCAACTGGTCTCAGATGCACTTGGGTTTTGGTTTAAGTTCATTATAGTCCGAGAGAGTGTGATACTGCTCTTTGGTCCTCTGAAACTCTATAATGGTCAATTGAGTGCTTGCCGCATGGCTGGCTAATAGATCGGTAATTACATTTACCCACCCAGTGCAAGCCTGTATCACATGCAGAGATTTGCTTCTGTGGGTGTCTGTTTGTGTTATTAAGTAACAGCAGACAAGCAAACAATCTATTTTGGTTCATCTGAGGTTACAACAGCCCACCTCTGTTTTTAATCTGATGCATGTGTCAACATAATAAGGAATGGGAGGCCATACATTCTGTGATACAGACCTAACCTTGGGACTTCTTTATAGCACAACTTTTATTCAAAAATCTTTCCAAAGCAAAACTTAAATTAAACCTTATTGATTCTCTCTGAGGCACATACTGGCCTCCAGTTTAAACACTATCCACGGAAGATGTTTTAGATTTTACTTACAGGCTGCTTGCACATATCGCATCTAAGTTATGTCAAGGTTTTCAATCATTAAATTCACATTTTTCTATCCCTTTACGAAAGACGTCTATCAGGAATCATGTTTCGGCTTGTGTAATGCTTTGTATAAAGTCTTGTGCACGTCTGTTCTTATAAACTTGGTGATTCATGGTGACAGTAAAATCATTATATGATATAAGTCATGTCTGTGTCTGCCTAAGCTTTTTCTTTTTTTTAACGAGTATGTACTTGGGCTCATGTAGGCAATATTTCTGAAGTGTTGGCTAATCATGAATTTTTTCCACCAGTCTTCAAGTTTGCACGCGCGTTCCTTATTGCAGCAGTTTTCCCCCTCATTCAAATGACTCTCATTACCTGCTGTGAGGCTAACCCTGTGAACAATTTATTTTCTGAACATCCTGGGGTCAACAGTAAGTGTTTGAACATGTATGTAAGTATGTGGCTGCATAATAACACTATGAGACTACCATGTTCCCTCTCTCCTCTGCAGTCTAAATTCAAACGTCATGCTGCTGTCGCAATTTTCTCCTGCAGCCGCCTCTGCTCATAACACTAACACAACCCCCTAATGACAATAAAACTGACTGGCCACCAGGAACACATACAGTCATGTGAAACATAAAGTTTTTGCAGAAGTCTGTGCAGCCCTGTGAAAAACTAAACACGCTCCATGATTCAGCAGCTTGTAGAACAACCTTTGGCAGCATTAATGATGTATGATTTTATCAGTTTCTCACATCACTGAGAGGTATTTTGGCCCGCTCTTTTTTACAGTGTTGCTTCAGTTCAGTTGAGGTTTGTGGGCATTTGTTTAAGCACAGCTCTCTTAAGGTCCCGCCACATTTCAATCAGGTTGAGGTCCGGACTTTGACTGGGCCAAAAGTCAAAGTCCGGACAAAACATGTGTCCAGTATACCCATCCACCAATCCACTCAGTTGTGTGATTGCACAGAGAAAAAGGAAAAGATAGTGGATGTTTGTAACAGTGGATAAGGAAAAACCTAACCCCCCCCCCAAATTTATATGCTTCCTGATCAGGTACCAAACATATTTAGGTTTGACATTAGTCAGTCCCAAACTGGCCTTTTATCACACTGAGAGCACAAGCACCTCATACCAGCTATCAGGGGTCCAGAACACTGTTCCAGAAGTCTTGTGTTTTTCTTTAGATACAACTTTGCAAACCTAAGCTGTGTTGCCATGTCCTCTTTAGAGAGAAGAGGCTTTCCTTTTGAAACCCTTCCAAACAACCCATCTTGGTCAGTCTTCTTGTAATTGTACTGTCACAAACTTTAACATTCAACATGCTAACTAAAGCCTGTAGAGAGATGTAGCTTTTGGATTTTTGTTTTTAAGATTCTCTGAGCATTGCACAGTCTGACCTTGGGAAAAATTTGCTGGGACATCCACTCCTGGGATGATTGTGAGCTTGGGTCCAGACCAGCAAACTGCCAAATCTTCTGCTTTTATAGAGGTGGACACACTTGCTAATGATAAGTTAATGGTTATCAACACCTGGACACAACTTACCCCCTTAATTTCTTTTGGCTGTCCTTCATTTATTCATGTCATGTAAAAATGTTTCTTTTTCACATGACCATAAATGCCAGCAGATATTTGCACATTGGTTCATTCACATGTGTCTAATGCCGACCTGAATGAAACAGTGTGTGTGATCTTTTTAGAGGCGGGCAGTAACAATGTATATTTACCCAATTATGTTTCTCTAGTACAGTTTTGAGGTACTTGTGCTTTTACTTTATACTCTTTTATGCTACTTCTTCCTTCTACTAAGAGAAATACTTTCTACAGCATTGCTTTTATCAGTCTGTTTTAGTCCCCAAAGACATTTTTACATAATAGATGCTATGATAACTTTTTAAAATACAACACAACACATTGTTAAACTGTTTCCCACCTTTTGGCTTCTGACATCGTACAACAAAAGCAGTGCGTAGTTAGTGAGAGCCACATTTCAGATGTCTGTGAGTTGGTTCACCAAATGAAGTTTTGTTTAACACTTTCAGCTTTTTGCATGGTTATCGTTTTAATAAAAGGTCGAATGGTCAGATATGTAATTAAAATATCAAGGACTGGACATAAAGTCCATAAAATGAAAACAGATTTTGTGCCTCTGCTTTCCTCTCCCATTAGTCCTCCTCCCAAGTTCTTAGATTTATCTGGTATTCGAATAAATAAATCTGTTTATAAAGCGGTTCAAACTAGTTTTATCTACAGCAGCTAGAACTGAAACAGGCTGCTTACACGCTAATGCTTCTTCCATTAATAATCCAATGATGTCATTTCAGTAAAATAATGTACCAATCAGAGGCACCAGAATAGTTCCTTGGCTTTAATATTTTAGCTACATTTTGCTTTCACTTATTTTCTTTCACTCGAGTAGTGTTTTTTTTTTTATGCAGGACTTTTATTTGTAATCAGATATTTTTAATAAAGATCTATACTTTAACTTAAGTAAAGGACTTGATTACTTCTTCCACCAGTGTTTTTTTCTTTCTTTCTTTTTTAACCACTTTACCACCTGGGAATACTTTTTCCTCGACATGCGAAAAAAGAAACCAATTTCACACAGGAAATTACCTTCATGCTGTCGTCTAGCAAAAGGTTTAGTTAATGTCTTACACACTTAAGCACTGCTAAGTAATGCATTTTCTATGTCTTGGAGTGTGAGTGAAAGCAAAGCAGCACTAATAAGTGTAACCTAAACAATAACGTAGTGCAACACAGTGATACAAACCCTTAGAAATGGTGTCTGATAAACAAGCTTCTTTGTTGTTATTAATAATGTTAACAGTAACGCTGGGGATCAGACGGTGCACAGTATGCAGAGGTGTTGTGCACTGATTCACTACCTGCTGGTTATACTGGGCATATGTGCAGGAAAGATGAGGGGGGGAACTATTTGCACTGATCACCCACAAGAGGAAAGCCAATGTGTATATTTTAAACACTCTAATTCCCTGAAGTACCTCCCCTCTCCCTTGCTCTCTCCCTGCTCCTGGTGCACTCATTACTGTTGGAAATGATGCAGTAATACTGAGAGGAGGGAGGTGGGTGGGGGAGTTGGAGCAAGTAGCAGACAGTGAGAGAGACAGAAACAGAGAGAGAGAGAAGCAGAGGGGGAAGGCAAATTCATGGTGGTATCTATTTTCCCCTGTTGCTGCCTCTGGGTCTTTTTTCCCCCTCCTCTCTCTCTTCTTTCCTTATAAACCTTTGAAATATTACAGTTAGCTTTTGGGTGCATATTGCTGTCTTTTATGCACAGTGGATGAGATTGCTTCTGAATGCATTATGATCCAGTATTGGTTAAGTGTGCGTCTGTGTGCCCGTGGTGTGTCTGTGTGTGTGGGACACCAGAAGTGGGTTTCCTCTAAACACCCACCGTGGCATCAGTGTGAAAATACTGAGCAAAAAATTTGTATACATATGGAGGCAGATAAATATTCTGACAGAAGCATTTCTGTACCACTCGTATAAACAAGACCAGAGTTCCATAGAGAGGGTGGTTAAGGGTGATTTCTTTTAACAGCTAAATATTGCACAGTTCAAGGCAAGCCGAAGCTCTTTTTCAATGCTGCACTCACTCAGTTTATGAGCACGACATACCTGAGCTATTATCTGAGACTCACCATCATCTGTGAGTTGTTCTGACCGCACAATATGTTGTTGGTAATCGCTTGCAACACCCAGAAGAAATTCAGATAAACACAAAGGCATCTTAATAGAAGATGTTCTCCATACTTTTATAGGCAGATACTTTCTGATCTAAATTACAGAGTGGTGACAGACTGCTAAATGAAAGCTATATATGCATTTCATGCCAATGTGGAGAGAGTTTAAATTAATATATAGGTGTTCATATGGAAGAAACAGAATTAACAAAAATAGAGTTAGGTGCGTATCAATAACGATGTAGTGATACAATATTGCCGGTGATAATATCCTAAATACTTTTTTAATTTGCTTTGTTTGTTTTATTTTTCTCTATGCTTTTGTGCAGCTGTCCCTCTCGAGCAAGGACCCTTTCAATTCACCTTAAAAGTGTGAGCATAGAGACTATAGAGATAATAACCTAACCTCCAAAATCCAGGGACAGTCCATCCTCTGGCACAGACATATGACCATCAATAACCTTTGGATTAACAAAGACTGGACAAAGAAAAGGAGAAGCACCTTTTCTTGGAGCAAAACTTTTAAGAATTTCATTAATAAGACTGAAACACATCGAACTCTACAACAAAAAAGTGGCCATATTTAAAAATATCTTTGAGCTGTCTCTCTCTGAGCCCCAATTTCCTTTGTTACAGACAGAGACAGACTTTGCCCTCCTTTTATTATTCTAAATGGAATAACTGAAATGGTTAAATATAAGCTTGTGATGTTTGGTTTCATAGGAATCTAAATAGTATTAAGAGCCAAAAAATGTCCCCAGTATAACTATTAATCTAAGGTCCAGTTTCTTTTATAGTTTCATTAGAAGTAACCTCAAAAGCCACATTTCTATGAAGAACCTTTGACTCCGTATTGGGCAGGCATGTCTAAAGAAGTCAACACTGCCACCTGCGTAGAAAGATCAGCATGTGTGATTGTCAGATGCTTCTTTTGCATTTGCAGTCCTGTAAAAAACAAGACTTTCACAGGACTCTATGCAGTGCTGCGAAAAGCAGGAGTGCAGAGACTCCTCATAAGTATGCCTTATGATTTAATAACTTTCAGAACCACCTTTAGCAGCAATAACCTGAAGTAATATGGACCAATTTTTAGCTGTCAGACAGACGTTTGCACGTTTGACTCTAGAATAGTTTGGTATACAGAGGAGTTCGTGGCTGCAAAACAAGCAGAAATCATCAACTTCCACCATTGTGCTCGACAGCTGTTAGGCGCTGTTTGTGCTGATATGTTCTGTTTGGTTTTCACCAAAGATTTTTGTCAAAGAGCTCCACTTTCTCGTTTTTCCAGAGGACATTATTGCAGAAGTCTTGTAGTTTGTTAAGCTACATCTTTGCAAATAGGTAAATTTGCTGAGACGTCCACTCCGGGGACGATTGTGAGACCGTGTCAACACACAGCTGAAGATTTAAGACCAGCAAACTGCCAAAACATCTTCTTCAGGGTGTACAAAGCTTTTTTAAAGGACTGCAGGAACATTTTCTGTTTCACATGACTATATCTCTGAAACTGAGTATAACAACTCCTTCATACTGGATGCAACTTTTTCTTCTTTGTAAGTTGCTCATCACCCTCCAGCTTGATGCTGATCTGCAGATGATTCTGCCTCACCGTGGCTCAGCATCACATGTGCAGTAACCAATCCTTCTTCTTCCTTGTTTCTTTTCCCCAAACACTAATCTAAATTCACCACCACATTTATTGATGGTTTTTAAGGTGATGTCAAGGTTAAGATCACATCTCATTCACATTTGATTCACATCGATCGTTTGTTATTAGTGTAATAGGCATCTTAGTTGATCGCTTGCTTATTTGCTTTAACGATAAAAAGAAACTCTAAACTCTGTTATTAAGCTGAATTTGTCTCTGAGGCTTGCCCCATTATCAATCAAATTTCCCTACAGTGCATTCAAATTTGCATATATTAGTATGAAATTAGGATACAAATATGGATGCAATTATCTGTGTGGAATTTTTTGCTTTACCGCTGACTGTATTTATTATTGTCTGTGAGCACGAGTGTGTGTGTTGCTGCTTACAGTACCTAAATGTGTGCGCATAAACTGTGCACTTGCACAGTTTGAGTGCAAGCATTTGTACTCTCACCCAACGTCGATTTCCAAGAGTTTGCATCAGTGAGAATATAAAATGCCGTGAACAGTTGCGTCTGCATATGGGCAAAGCCATGCACACATTGGTCTTTCACTGCAGATTGATGGGAATGAAATATTCTTTAATCTAAATGTAAATGGAAGTGAAATTTACCGGTGGGTTCTATGTAATTACCACTGCCACAATTTATTAGACTTGTGTTTGTGTAAGGTGGAGAGCAAGAAAAGGAGAATATGAGAGACAGAAAAAGGGAATTGGGGTGGCGGAGAAAATAAAGAGAAGAAATGTGAAGGCCTGTGGAAGGCCTATCAGAATGCCAGAAAAAGAAAGGGGAATGATTTATATTTAGGTATGGTTTCATGCTTGAGCAAAGTAGGTGTAGACTCATGCTTAAGCGAAAGGGAATAGGAAATAAGGAGCTAGTCAAATCTCTTCAAAAGCGTCCACTGAGACAGAACGCTGAAAAAAGGAGGGGAGGGGAGGGTAAAATATGGGACAAGGCCCAGACTTTGGTTTGGCCGAGCTGACAACCTGACTTAGGTTGTGGACCTGATATCATGGGCGGTGGTCAATTAGTCACTCTCTGGTAAAGTGTTCTGATGATATGTGATATGTGTGATATATGGTCGGAGTATGAGTAGTGTTCTGTCCTGACTTGAACCCTGCTGGCCCCGCAGTCGATGTGAAATAATGTCAGAGGCAGATGCACTAAGAAAGATAGGCATCATTAAGGTGTGCTGCTGTTCCAACGCTATTAATGAGACTGCAACTCTCACTCATACATATTTGTAGAAAGTGTGTACTTTTATTTGCGCATATTTTTCATTTAGTTTCTCACTGCGCGTTTGCATCTGTATTTGCATGCGTTCGCTCAAGCTCCTTCTGCCACTTTCCGGTGGGTAAAAGTTTGAAGATGTAGTTTTAATGCACTTCAACAGAAATTCATTTCACATATCCTCCCAGCACCTCCACTTCCCTCTTTTGCCCCCTACTCCCCCTCTGCAGTCCTCTCACCTCCCTTGGCTTACTCCCCTGGAAGCTAATTAACATATATTCTCCCGCAGATGAAAGTAATGGTCTTAGATTTAGCACTGATACAGACGTACACAAAACCAAATCCAGAATGGATCATTATCTGTCCTGAGTGTGTGTCTGCTCGGACACACATCCATTTGGCTTCCCGGCCTGTTTTGTGAATTTCTCTCCTTTTGTTATTTGTGTTTGCAAGTCACTGCATGTGTTCATGAACTTTTACTGCATCGATCAACCCCATACTTGTTCGGCATCGTGGAGCCCTATTCAAAATGCTATTCACTACATCAAAAGATGCTGCTGTGTCTGGCTGCCTGAAAGCACATGAATATGTTTCTCTTGTTTGCGACAGTAGAGAGTTGTTTAGAATGGCACTTCGGTTATTTATTGAAATATCAGTGGTACTGTGTAAATAATACATAAGGTCTGTTGATGGTTCTTTGCTTCGTCCCAGAGGACAGTGTGAAACACACGGAGGAAGCACACACGGCCAATTTTAGTCAAACAGGGGAGCACACTCAAGAGTCCTCTCATCTACAGTTATTGTACTTCAAAGCAATGACAGTTAAGAATAAATGCAGTGTTAGGGAGCGCAAAGGCTGTGCCACCCCACATCAGTAATTGTGTAGGTGGAGAGGAGAGAAGGGGGGGTAGAACAGAGTGGAGGGAGTAAGGAGGATAGCTATCATAGCAGTCCAAGCTGATTTGGAGAAGCCCTTATCGGGCCTGGCTTGGTGCCCCTCTGCGCTTGGCTGCAAGCCACGCCAAAGAATGCCTAGTAGGGTCAGAGGAAGTGAGGTCATGTGAATCACGGACACACTTAAAGATCCACTTGGCAGCAAATGGCAAATTCATCACTGAAGGTCAGACATCCACCACCTAAGAGAGAAAGATTGGCATTTTGCTGTGGTAGAAAGCGATAGAAAGGGTCCATAAGGGAAGACAGGGAGTACAGAAGGAACGAGAGAAACATTTTCCATGTTTCTTTCTGTTGTTCTTTCCAAACAGAGAAGTGCAGCTGGTGCAGAGAGCAGTATGTTGCAGTAACATATAGCCCACCAAGGGAGCTTTATAGTGTTGTTCTTGTGCTTGTGCTTGAAAGCAGAGATGCCATGCAGATAAACAGCAGCTGCTCCTCTATTCATTTTGTCCTTTCTTCCATCCAGATGCACACACAAACACCTTTTAATCTCAACAAAAGAATTGTATTTCTCAGAGAATTAAGCGCAGGCTTGTATCTGTGTATGCTCTGGAGTGTGTCATCCCAGTGGTGAAAGCTTTTGGAGCCAGAGGACCAGTACAGTGACCCGACTCAGCCTGCTTTAATCTAATCAGTCTCTTCAACTTCCTAATAGGCTAGTTTCCCAACAGTCTGCTCCACTGGGACAGTTGCTGCTTTTATCTGTTGTACGGCTGTTTACTGATCAGGGGTCAGGAAGCTGCCTCACTTTCTGTACAAGAAACCAAAGCTCCATCACAGCACATTACATTCAGGCTTACAGTGATTAATGTGCTAGGGTTTCCACTTCTGTGTTTACTCTATGCGCGAGTGTGTGTGTGTGTGCGTATCTGTGTGTGTGTGCGTATGTTTGTGCGTGGGCTTTAATGTGCATGGCTGGGTCTATCAGCTGGACTTTAATCTAATCTGGTAGCAACCCTGCCATGGTGACCTGTAATGATTTAGATCTGACCCCATCTCTATAACTCAATACACTCGTTTCCACTCAGCTGCAGCGTGCATTTGTGTGTATGTGTATAAGTGTAAGATCAAGCTTGCTTATTTGTCAATGGTCTTGTGTCATAATGCCCCTTTAATCTCACCACTCCCATGCTCAGTCATCGATCTTCTCATTCATACACACTTGAGTTCATACAAAAGCAGCTCATACATAGCCACTGTTATTCTCTGTCTTTCTCTCTCTGCTGTTTACTTCTTGACCTTCAGTTTGAGTTTATGGGAATAACCTCCAATCCTGTAAACAGGCCACAGCCTAACCGCCCCTCCAACCACACACACAAACGTACATGGGTACACACACAGATAATGGTTATTGGATTCATAACTGGGAGACTCCTATCCTCATGCTCTCTGTGCAAGATGAGAGGCGCTGAAATGAAATTCTCCCACAGAAAAGCTCTGCTCTTACCTGGGATTTAGAAAAGCTCTTGTAGGGCTCTCTCTCTCTCTCTCTCACACACACACACACACACACACGCACGCACGCACGCACGCATGCACGCACGCACGCGCGCACACGCGCACACACACGCACACACACACCTTAAGGCTAGAAGAGGAAGTACATCCAAAGACTGAGAAAAAGAGTGGAAAATAAGCAGAGAGAGCAAATGAGAGTCAGGGAGACATCGAGGGATTACAATGAGGTAAACTGGGAATGGTAGTGGTATGACAGGGAGGGGAAAAGAATCTAGGAAGATACTCAAAAAAACAAGTGAACTGCATGTCAGACAAAATTGATCTGTCTATCTAAGAGGCTGAAAAGAGCCACCCTAGGTGACCAAGAATGGTCCAGGGACTTAGAGGAAGAAAGAAAAAATATAGCAACAGGGAACTTAGTCTGTAGCTACCCTCCAAAAAAACCCACAAAACAGTTAAATCTTTTAAGATTTTTGCACAAAATTATGTTAAAAACATCCCCTGTGAATTGGCTGTTGTCATACCTAGAAAATAAAACAGATTATTTCACACTGTAAAATAATATATAAAAATTACATCCACAAAAAAAACAGTAAAAAAAAGAAAAAAGCCCTGCAAAAAGAGCTGCTGTAGTAACCCTGTAGCAACCCAGCTCATTTTAGACCTAAAAGAAACTGAAACATTACATATGCAATTTTATTTCAACCTGTGATCAGTTATACTTCAAAAGAATCATTCTTCTGAGGAAACATGCGAACATGAATAGTGACAAAAACACAATCCGAGGTTGTCATAATTACACCAGTACAATGCATAACTCAAGGAACTACTCTCTTAAGATTTATGCATTTGTTAAATTGAGACCACGGCAAGACAGTGAATCTCTCAATTACCTGCCCAAAGCAATTAAATGGCTGCCATGACTGTGTCCATAAAATACTGTGTTTCTTTCACAGATCATCTTTTCTGTGTTATTAAGCAGAGTTATTAAATCTGAGAAATGATTTGTGTTGATGGAGTAAGTGTGGCTGGAAAAATCCTGTACAGGATTTCATGAAGTTACCATTTTAATTATGTCAGAGCAGGGAGAACAGAGATGAGGTCTCAGCGGCCCTCTTGGTCTTCTGTGCAATCGCTCTATCTTTTAATTATCCACCACTCCTGTATGGAAAGCAGAGGGTTGCTGTGAAAAGGCGGAGATAGGAGGGGGCTTCTGTTCTCTCATCAACTGCCTGATAGAGTAGTGTGATGACTTAACGATTGATTCGCCTTTCTCTCTCTCTCTCTCTCTCTCTCACACACACACACACGCACACGCACACGCCACATATCTATCTTTCATGTGTCTTATATTGCAGTAGCGGCATAATCTTTGTCATTTTCAAAGCATCTCTTAAACTCTGCTCTGCCCTCCATCTCTCCCAAATATCCACAGTATAAAATCACTTTTGCATACTTTATACTTACTGGGGGATCAGGAAGTTGATTGCAGAAGAGAATAACATGACTTAAAACTTTGACATTTGCCACCTCAGGGACAAAGTGTTGGTATAGTATGGGACAAAAAAAGGGAAAAGACTGACATGATAAGGCAAAGACCCGAGGGGCACATGAAGAATGTTGAACGCACCTTCAAACAACAATCTCCAAACAGCTAAATCTCTGTTACAAGGATACACTGAAGGAAAGCATTATGAAATCTGTCACCAAACCATGACTCACTCTCAGCGACCTGATATTTAACTTGACCCACGAGCCACTGCAGCTTATTCACCGCTCTCCCTATAAAAGAAGGCCCGCCTTTTAATGACTGCCGAAGCAGATGATCTTAAAGGACAACACCACTGTTTGTTTTTTTTTAAATATTATACTTTACATTAAAGTAAGTAACATTTTGCAAATGTTGCTGTTGTTGGTTGCGGGGTGGGGGTGTCATAGTTCTTTTCATTTTTTTAATAATATGATAATTAATAAGCAGATACCTGAAATGTATCTGAGTTGTCTAATCCATCACCTCGAACGTCACGTCGACACATTTTTTTTCTCTTTGTCATTGCCTGGTATTTTCATTTACATGCAAATCAGACAAGAAGAGCCTGCGATGCATTATCACGCTATTGTAGGTTCTGCAAAAATAGTGCTGAATTAGTGCTTACAGTGATGGATTACACAATTCAAGAGACTGTACTAAGTAATCGTCATCCCTAACTGCTTTGAATAGGGCGTGGTAAGCAACCCAAATGATGATGATAATGATTATTATCATTATCTGTTTCAGAGCACTCCTTCCCATTTAGAATTTCAATACATTTTCATTTTAGTTGATTGCTCCATCATACATATTCATTCACTGATCCAAAATAAGTTTGCGTTTTTAATGATCGCGGACTAATTGTGACGCAATCGCGTCACTATGTTGAAGTTACGATTAAGTCAGTTTATAAAAAACAGAGAGTTTAGACAGAGTCAGAGAAGACTGTGATTTTTCAGCCTGTCAGCCAACAACTATTCAATGTCAAAATATTTTCTGGGTTTGATGGCTGGCAGAATTCCAAAGTCGCCTGTAGTTTGATGACTTGTCTGCAAATACTTGCCAATTAATTGTAGAACACCAGTGAAACTGTGAAACAAAGTGGAAATGAGAGTGTTTCACTGTGGCACTAAGGCAAAATAAAAAAAATTTCCCCACACTTTCAAGTTTTAAAGGCGCTTGGGGTAGTTAGCCACTATTTGCAGCATTGCTATGCAAACTGCGGGTCACTGCGGCAAATCTGCCAATGACCAAAGTAACATGGAAGGTTTTGGTGCAGCAGCCTCTTTGTGAACATTTCCCTTCAGCTCCCCAAGGAACCACTGGCCACCTGGTCAAGAATACACATTTCTCCCTCTTGAACAAGAGGGAAAAACAACAACTCTTGAATAATGTATGTTATGACATCATGAGAAACCGCTTCATACAGGGGAAAAAACTGTCAACAGAAGGACGAAGCTTGTAGCTGCAACAACACTGTCATTCTTTTACAGCACTGCTGTCAAACTCATTTTATTTCATTTACAACAACCTGCAGCCCTTTCTGATCTCAAATGGGCAGTTTCAGTGAAACTACTAAAAAAAAACACATTGATTATAAAAAACAACAACTTATAAATTAGACTGTTTCTTTTAGAGTAAAGTAGCACACTCTAATGAAACATCCATTTATAAAAACAGATGGTACCCCCTCCGCCCACATTCCTCCTTCCACATCAGGGGGATCTATGCGGTCTGGCAGCTGCTGCCAATCCTTATTAAGACCAGCACCAAACTACACTCTCAGGCCTAAGTTGTTGCTTACCTTCTATCCTTCATTCTCTATCATTAAACACTCTCTAGTTGTTTTTGACATTGTCGTCCTTGCCTAGTGAAGTGCAGTTTGTATGTCTCAGAGCTCAGTCTTTCCACATTCAGTTAATCTATTACAATCACAAAGCTACTGTTGTAATTCAGAGAAACTTGTTGGCATAGCCTCTTTGCTTCAGTGTCTTACTCTGGGGAAGGGCAGGCCATAGGTCACGTCTTTGTCAGTAGGAAGGCCGTAAAACTGACAATGATCAGACCTCTGGCTCAGATTAAAATAACAGTGCAGCCGTGGCGTGGTCTGTTCTTTACGACTTGGTATAAAGTACAGTGAAAAGTCCAAAAATTATGCTGTTATTCTCTGTAATTTTCAAACTTTGAAAAGACATTCGGTGGTCAAACAGGCAGTGAAATTCCCTTAAGCCTAAATCGAGACTGAGATTCTAAGACAAATATCTTGTCTTAGAATCTCAAATTTTTCAAATAAAAACTAAATTGAACTGTGACAATAATGCTTCACATAGACATGTACGGTCCAATTCAGAGAGAGTTTATTTTATATTTATATATCACTAGCGCTGTTTGATGATTGTGTTTCAATGTTTGTGTGCGGGAATTTTTTGTGTGCATGTGCACGCTTGCTTGTTTACTATAATTTGTAATCTATAATTAATCATTGGCTCTCTTCCTGATTCTGGGTTGTTGTTTTTTTGCCTGCTTTTGTGAATAGCCACTCTATCATTTCTCTCTCTTTTTCTTCCTATTTTTCCCAAGGGAAGTGTCTATTTTAGGAACCTGATGTTCTTTGACAGCTCTCACACACTCCTCCGTGGCATTAATGCTGAAAGAGGCTCACGCACAGACACGATAACACATATACATGCACACATTAAAAGAGAAAGCATGTATAACTACATACAGGAATTCTGTGTCTTGCTAACATCGACATTTACAGAAGTCCTCTGGTCTATGGAATGCCAGGACTGCCATAATGAATTAATTAAATACACCATTAAATAATTAAATAAATGTGGAAATAATTAATTAAATGTGGAAATAATTAATTAAATGTGGAAATAATTAATTAAATAAATAGTTATGACACATTTAATTAATTAATTATTGACACATTTAATTAATTATTTATGTATTTCACATTTTAAGTAATTATTGACACATTTTATTAATTAATTATTGAAACATTTAAATAATTATTTATGTATTTCACATTTTAATTAATTATTGACACATTTAATTAATTATTTAATGATGTTTTTATTTCATTCATTTTGGCAGTCCTGACCCTGCGGCTGTCTTTATGAATTAATTTGATCTGTCA
>VOQK01022347.1:2110-14112 GCA_015052645.1 Benitochromis conjunctus
AGCAAATGTGTGGACTAACATACATGTGTATCCACAAATTTCTTCATGTATGTTTGTTTGCTTCGCTGACACACACACACACACACACACACACACACACACACACGCACACATGCACACACACGCACACACACACACACACGAACACACACCACATAAAACACACAGGTTAGCCCTCCTCTACACCGGCACCTGCTCCGCTGAAGGTGAAAGAAGTGCTCACTTGAGCTCATTGAAAAGTAGATGTGACAGTAAATTTTTCAGGCCCTTGTGAGATGGGAGATCTTGTTATAGCATTCAGGATGGGGGTCAGGGCAGTGGCTGCTTGATGATTGAGGAAAAGAGAAGTAAATTCATTCTGCTTCGGGCACTTTGTCAAGTGCCAGTAGCTTACCGTTGAGAGCCACTCACCCATCACCGTGTTACGGCCCCAGAGGTCACATCCACCGCCATAAATCTGCCTCGCCTCCTCGCCTGCTAAACCTATTGCCTTACCCTGGCTGAGCACGAGCAGGGAGAGAGGCTGCAGCTGCTGCTACTGCTGCTCATAGTCACTCAAATGAAAAAAAAAAAGACAGAGGGGAGAAATAGATTCTTCTTTTGATGTTGCTGATGGTGTAAGAGCAGGACACTGGGTGTGCTGTATAACAGCACGCGAGAGATGTGTCCATCGGGACGAATGGTTCTTTTGTGTGCGTTCATGTTTGAAAGGATGAAAGTATGACTATAGATGTTTCTACGGATGGGTGTTTTTGTGTTAAGATGCCACCCTGCATGTTCCCACATAGAATTAGTTTTGAAGTCGCACATTTTATTTGGGTCTTTAGAGTAAGGTTGAGATTTGTGCCCTGTCTTCACTGGGGTGGGAAAATGTAACAGAAAAGTTGGCTCTTTGACAATGCAGAATCAGCTCTTTTGAAACAACTGTGAAAGGAATAGCTGAAGTTTGTAATCAGCTATCCTAATTCTGCATCTGCCTCACTCTTCCTGCATGTCAACATTAAACACTTTCTCATTGTACTCTATGTCCCCTTTGAAACTGCGTTCCCTCACCTGTCCAGTGGGTCATCCAGTTTATAAGTTTTTATTATATATATATATTGTTTTTAAGGTATTATAGAACTATAATTCTGAAAAAGTTGGGACATTATGTAAAGTGTCAACAAAAACAGAATGCAGATCTGTTTTTGTAAATCTCATAAACCCACATTTTATTCACAATGCAAAATAGATACCATACAAGTATTAAACTGAGAAATTTTAGGATTTTATGAAAAAATTAGGTAATTTTTACTTTGATGACAGCCACACTTCTTAAGAAAATTGGAAAAGGGCCATGTTTACCGCTACTTTTAACAACAGTCTGTAAATGTCTGGGAACTGAGGAGACCAAGTGGTTCTTGTCTGATACATGATTCTAGCTGCTCAGCAGTTCTGGATCTTTCTTTTTCGTATCTTTAATATCATGATGACCCAAATATTTTCAACTTGTTAAAGGTCTAGGCTCCTAAATACTCTACAGTCAAATGTTAGTAGTATTATAACAAATTTGAAGGGACTGGGAATGACAGCAACTCAGCCACAAAGTGGTAGGCCATAGAGCAGGGTCAGTGGATGCTGAGGTGCATAGTACGCAGAGATCGGCAACTTTCTACAGAGTCAATCAGTATAGACCTCCAAACTTCATGTGGCCTTCAAAATAGCTCATGAACAGTGCGTACAGGGCTTCATGGAAGGGGTTTCCATGGTGAGTAGCTGCATCCAAACCTTATATGACCAAGCACAATGCAAGGCATTGCATGAAGTGATGTAAAGCACGCCGCCACTGGACTCTAGAGCAGTGGAGACGTGTTCTCTGGAGAGGAATGAACGCATCTGGGTTTGGTGGTTACCAGGTGAATGGTACTTTTCAGACTGCATTGTGCTAAGTGTAAAGTTTGGTGTAGGGAGGATTATGGAGTAGGGTGGGAGTAGGGTTTTTGACAATTTAATGCTCTTAGCTTTGTGGGAACATTTTGGTGATGGTGACTTCCTGTTCCAACATGACTGTGCAGCACTTCACCAAGCAAGGTCCATATAGACATGGGATGGGTGAGTTTGGTGTGGAAGAACTTGACTGGCCTTCACAGAGTCCTGACCTCAACTCAATAGAACATTTTGGGATGAATCAGGGTGAGGACTGTGAGCCAGGCCTTCTCATCCAACATTAGTGTCTAACATCACAAATGTGCTCTGCATATTACAACCTAAGGATTAAAAATGGGATGTCACTCAAGGCAGATGAGCAAATTCTTTTGTAAATATAGTGTATATGACTTCTTCTCTCCATGAAAGAGCTTTAACCTGCATTTCTGGGTGGCACAGAAAACTTTGCTCACAGGCAATGATTTCTGGGAATGTTCCTGAGCCCATGCAGTGATTTTCATGACAGAGTCATGCCTGTTTTTAATGTAGTGCTGCCTGAGGACCTGAAGATCACAGGCATCCAGCATGGATTTTTGGCCTTGTCTTTTGCGCACAGAGATTTCCTCAGATTCTTAGAATCTTTTGATGATATTATTTACTGAAGATGAGATATTTAAAGTCGTCCCAGCTTTATTTTTTTCTGAGATTGTTCCACAATTTGTAGATGCAGTTTTTTGTAGAATTGACTCTGCCTGTCTGAGACACTCTTTTCATACCCAGTCATGTTACTGACCTGTTGCCAGTTAACGTAATTAGTTGCAAAATGTTCCCCCTGATCTTTCTTTTTAGTACCATTTCCTTTTACAGCCCATCCCAACTTTTCTGAGATATGTTGCTGCCATGAAATTCAGTATTTTACATGAAATAGTAACATGCCTCAGTTTAAACATTTGATATGTTTTCTGTATCTTGTTGTTAATGAAATGTGGATTTATGAGACTTGCAAATCATTGCAGTTTTTTTAAAATTTACATTTTAAATAGCATCTGGTATTTGGCGGGCTTGGGATTTTGGGGTTTTATTTTTATTTTCCCAAAGAGCTTCCTCATACTATAATTACGAGAGCAGAAGAAATGCATGTTCAACATGGTAATAAAGCCACTCAAATAAAAATCCAGTGGATTATAATAGTACCACACATTGATGAAATTACATTTTATTTTATTTTTGGACAACCTAAGAAATGTCAATACATGAAATGGCTGAAAACCAAGGTATGTTGGTGGGAAGAACATATTTGAGCTTTTTTGATTACTGGCCACATCCCTAAAGGTTGCATTTTT
The DNA here is from genome assembly GCA_015052645.1 of Benitochromis conjunctus. NCBI lineage: Eukaryota > Metazoa > Chordata > Actinopteri > Cichliformes > Cichlidae > Benitochromis > Benitochromis conjunctus. Next base: position 5,359 of record VOQK01022347.1, read on the forward strand.
TGTCCATGTATAAAGACTTGATCCTAGTGGTTGAAAGCTTTCAGACCTCTCCATTTTGTTTCTGGAAAATATTCCTTGTGAAGCCAGTATTGACTGGTGAAGGTAACTTTAGTTTAAGAACCTTTTTAATATATATTAATCTTTTTAATATATGCCAACTGTACTTTGAACTACCAAAACTACCCCCCCCCCCCATTACTTCACAGTCCTGTTCTGTGTTTTTAAATAGATATAGTATTCTAAAATTATCAGTATTTTTGCCATATGCTAATCATGGGGGAAAAGTGGATTCACAAGAATGAAAAAACACCCATGTCTTCTGTGGGTATATCAGTTTGTGCATGGGTTTTTTTTATATGGACATGCTTGTTCATATATGTACGGAGTGTGAGTGATTGCTTCTTTCTCAAGTTTGTCATTGTGCACCATAATTGCACCTGCCCCAGCTCTATGTGTTCGTATGCATTCTTCTGCCCATGTATAATTGTGTATGTCTGTGCACTCATCTCCCAGGCTTGTTATATGTAACCGACAGCCTGCTTTCAATATAACCTCTTATTAGATGGTGATTATCCTGCCTGCATCTGGCTTTTTTCCGCAATTGACTGAAAGTTGGAAAGGCCAGGGGCATACTGGGTGGAAAGGAGTGAAAGCTTCCTGTACCTAGCCCTGGTTCACAGCTGTCTTTTGTAGTGTAATTTTTTTTTTTTACAATAGTTCAGAATCAGAATCAGAATACTTTATTAATCCATAAGGAAATTATGTACATTTTAATGCAACTTGATGATAATAATAATTGTATTTTAGCAATCATCTTACATACTTCTCATTGCATGACGTCATACCTTGGTGATAGTCAACAGTGTATTTTTGCTTCAGGTGTTTGTTGCATTTCCACCTTTTACTTTTCTTGCCTATTTTGCAGCGCTTTGTTGGAGGTCTGGACTCTAGTTGCCAAACCATTTCCTTACTATTGAAATAGGTCCTTTTAATGCACTTAATCATCATTGGAGGCTTAGACATGCATGGGCTTGTGCTAGGAAACATAAATGCATTACATATATGTTTCCTATAAATTACATGTAACAATTTTTTCACACCTAAAAATTGGGTTCTTCTTGAAATGCAAACCATGGTGTCAGCTAATGTGTCACATTTGGCTCCCTTCCATAGCCTGTCCTGTGTTTGTAGTGAAATGATACCGAAGATGCTATAACATTCAAGTTGCTACATGTCAATCTGTAAGCTACTTTATAAAGCAAAACACAGCCAAAATAGGAGGGAAAGATATGGACAGTACACAATGTGGCAGGATCCCGTGGGCCTGTCTGGGATCTTTGTTAGAGCCCAAACATCAGCTGTTCTCCAATGGGCTTCCAAAAGCCATAACAGAGGAACACAATAGACTGGACAGATGGTCCCAAACAAACTGCACTGGGTTTGATGCTATTGAAAGCTGTTTACCTCGTGCCAGACGCCAGCTAGTGCAGAGGATGCATTGTGTGATCATTTCTGGATGGCTGAATGTGTGCTTCTGTGTGTTTGAGTACCAGTTTCTGCTGCTACTACAAACCCCCTGGTCTGTTTTAACCACCAAATGACTACTCATAGCTGGTAAGATGTGAGAGTGTGTGCACTTTTGTCATAATTAGGCTACAATCAAAGACAGGAGATGATTATTAAATGCAAACCATGAGTGATTTGCACTCAGTGGATGCCAGCCAAGTCTCTAGGCCATGACAAACCTTTGGCTGATAACCAGTAACCACACAAACATTAAACAGACCCCCCCTTAACCTCTTTCTCTGTTTCTCCCTGCCTCCCATGCTCTCCCCCCTCATCTCCCCTTCATCTGCTGTCCTAAAGAGCAGTGCTGACACCTCAGAATGATGAACTCCTTCAGTGCTCTGACCTTTCTCCTTCGGACTAGTCACCCACCCTCCTGCCCTCTACCATGTAGATGAGACAGAGACAGATGAAGATATTTTGTAATGTCTGTGCATATCTGGGGTTAGTGGGGATGGTGGGCGGGACTGTCATGCAGTGACACAGTTAAATTAGTTTTGTTGTTGGTGGATGGTGGCGTTCCACCTTCAGATCAGCAGTCAACCAGGGAGATTAATCCCGACACTGGGGGCCTGTTGAAGAGCAGTTATGACAGGCCCTGAACCAGAGGAGCGAGGCAGACAGGTACACAGACAGAAAGGGCAGATGGGTTCACGACTATGATAAATCCTACCAAGATTGTGTCCATATATCTGTGTGTAACTTTCATGCTTAACATACAGATTGTCAGACAGCCGGGGACATACAAAATGTAAAAGCTGAGTTTCTGCACTGTGACATGTACAAATAATTAGTATGTGGCACAATTCCTACAGTTGACTTATTAATAAAATGTATGTATGTCTGACAGTTTCCATAGTTGGGAAAAACAAAGACACAGTTAGAGACCTATAGATTTAATACAGATTTACATAGGCTAATCAAAAGAGGTGAATCTGCTGGCTAGCATGATAGCCGGTCGTGATTCTGATTTAAGCCTTGTGTTTATTAATTTGCAGATTATTAGCTCGCTATTAACTAGCTATGCAGCATTTTATAATGTAGTTAAATTAAATTACTGTTGTAAATTAACGTAATTTAATTTTAACTTAATTAAAATACATTAACTAATTGATCTGGAGTGGGGTGACTGATTCTTCAAATTGCTGTTAGTGAATAAACATCCACAAATATACACATCTGCCTCGTAATAAAAAAAAAGAACAAACCAATTATTGTTCTGCCTCAAAGTAATACGTTTTGGATGAGTTGTTGCATTTTTATAATTTAATTTTTATTAGTTTCATGGTTGTTGTAGTGTTATAAGTATATGGTTTTTAAAAATTTGAGACTGGAGCTAAATTTTGGACCCAAATTTTACACCCAAAGGATACCACTGCAAATCTTTTTGATCCAAAGTGATGTCAAAGTGTCATGTTAATTATTGATATCCCATTGAATTCAGGTATTGTCACCATGTGAACTGTCCTTGAACAGTTACTATATCTTCTCATCATTCTCATCTCAGTAATACAAGCCAAATGAGGATATCAGATAAGTAGCATAAATTAAAGTGAATGAGTGACAGAAGTTGGTGAGTATAGTATCATTAGCCTTGTCTGCTCATTTTTCTTTTTCTTTCTGCTTTAATTGACTCCAGTTTGTAATCCCGTCCCTTTGGGCCATCCTTTGTATTTCTGTCTTGTTTCCTTCTATAATTGGTTGAGATAAGTGCGTCTTACGGAGAAGAAATCCCTGGATTATTCATAACTTGGGGGTTCACATGAACACTAAAACAACTTTATGTTGTTTATTTTAATAATGTTGCCCAGATTTTGCCATTTGTTGTAACTGATACCTGAAGATAGTTTGTGAGATAAAAGACAAAGAAAAATAAAACTTACTTGCTTAAAGACAGTGTGTATGTACGTGTGTATTCAGTTACTTTTCAGTATTGGGAAACACTGTTGGCAGACCTAACTTTATGTGTCTATTTGTGTCTTTATGTCTTCAGTTCAGGTTCCTTGTGTTCCAGAGATAGAAAATGGCCAAATGTTCAAAGGCACTCATCTGGATAGAGAGGTATGTTACATATACTTTCAGTATAAGCGTGTTATTCTCTTCAGCTCAAAAATGTTTGAACAAAACATTCTGCAAGTTTCGGAAAAAAATGTTGTATTGGTTTAACATATTCAGACAGGTGTGAGTCCACACTTATTAGACTTTTAAAAGATTACTTTGGTTTTCTAAAATTTTCTTATGCATAAATCCTGTTAAGAGCAAAAGCACCACTGAAAGCCTTCTTTAGCTAACCACACTGTGCAATAAAACTCAAAAAATTATTAAAATAATTAAAAACTATTACTGACAAACTGAACTAGGTACTATGAAAAATACACTGACACCACACACAATGACTAAGAAGTAGTAGTAGTCACGTGGCACTTCCAGTTTCTCCTTCTACACATGATTGTGATTTCATTATTGCTATAGTATCTAATTAGACACATGTGATTTAAAGCCATTGTACCATTAAATATAACACAAAAAGAACATATTTAGTAAAAAATAAGTAATTCTACATATGTTGTCTCATGCAAATGAGCATAAAAAATAAGTAAAATGTAAGTGAGTTTTATTTTACCACAGCCACATTTACAAGATTTTATATTAGTGAGATTTTAAAATGATAACATATCAGTCCTATTGAGGTTAGACTAGAGTAACTTTAATAAAAACTACTTATTAGGCATAACGAAGATGCCTTTTTTTTTTAATCTCCCACTCCCTCTTTCACAGCCTCACATGCCTGCCTGATTCTCCAGAATAAAATGTAAACTTCCAGATCAGACTCTCTGCATGTCCTCGGCCCCCTGGTGGCCAGCTCCGGAACCACACCACACATTACATATCCCTGTGCACAATTGGCATTATTATTTAAAAAAATGATCATTTAAAAAAGTTTTATATTCTAAATTGAATAGTAATTAATTGATTATCTACAGTTATTTTGACAATGAAAAACTGCTTTGATGAATCTTGCTTCAGCAAACAAATTAACTGTTGTGTAATGTCAGCATGTGCAACTGAGGTTTTTATACATGCTGCCTGTTTATAATTAGCTGTGCATGTTTTGTGCTTTCATTCACTAAGAGGTTAAATATCTAACACAAAGGCATCAGTCAGTGCAGGCTTTTCTTTCCTGTTGTTTATCCTACTACATTCTGCCTCATAAAGTTATAAAATTAATCTGAGATGATAAAAGGTAAGTGTTGGGACGTGTTGATAATTGTATTATGGTGCTTGCTAGCAGTGATTCTTATTAAATGCCATAAAGTAATTAATTACCTCCACCAGCCGTTTTGTTTTTTCTAATGTTTTTAAGCATGTGTGCTTGCCTGTTATAATTTGGACTACAAGCACTATTAAAATTTGGTTTAGACCCACGAAAGTCTTCAAGGTCAAGTTAATGAATTATTGGTCAGAAATTAATGAAAATCCTGATAGCTTAGAAAGCATTATAGAAACACTTCTTACGAGTGTGGTGTATGTTGTCATCTGTATAAGGATTTAAATATTATTAGCTGTTATACATAACAATTCGAATGTACAATGCATAGTAGTATCATTTGTTTTTGGAAAACAAAATAAATTTATGACCAAAACCTTTTTTTCACTCCATATTTATTACTAAACATTACTAAACAATGAAAGGTGCTACACCTGTACTAATTCCACACGAATAAAAAGAAAAAAAAAACTCTACTCAAAGCTCTGTCAAGTATATTACAATAGGTTTCATCAAGGCAAATAAACAGTTTGCACTTGTTTTTTACTTCACTACCAACATCTTAAAGTACGTTTAAAAATAACAAAGAAAGCAAAATAAATATATACAAAATACAATACTATTGCTTTAAAAGTAAATGCTGTCCAGAGAATAAGCTTCTTGTCACTTTGTTATATATATGTGCTGAAATATAAGTGAAAGATGTTTTTGAGTCGTGCCATGACTTAACCCTTATGTGTAGTTTGCAAAAATGAAGAAAGACAGCCCTAAAAATTGACAAAGTAACGACTGACTACAAGTCTGAATCTAAAACAAGATGGCAGATTGTATATTGTCTTTAAGGTAAATACTACCTAAAACTCCCTCTGTCTTCTCTTTTTTCTTGCACTGTTTGAACTGCCATCACACAGCAACTTTCAAACTATTCAAAGTTGACTTTGCTGGTGTTGTTTTTCCTCATAGCCACTGGGTGGTCCATGGCTCTCTCTATCGCTTTCTCTCTCTTTTACTTTATGGCAGTTTCGCTCATTGTCAGGATCACAGTGTCTGTTTCTGTTTTTGAGCCCTCTGGGACCCAGGCCCAGTCTGAAACTCAATACCTGAGTGTACACAGTTAAGTTCACACCACAGGTTAGTGTGTGGAAGTGGGGTCTCAAACAGAATGTGTCGGTCAGGACTGGTGGATGTGAGCTGTTTACTGTGTGTGTGTCTGGTTAGTTGATCAAGGTCTGATCATCTGGTTCAGGCACAGGAAAGAGTCAAAGACTGCCCTGGTTGGTGGTTGCATTGCAGATTTTTTTTTACTTGAAGTTGGACTATCAAAGAAAACTTGCTAGTAAGTGTTGAAAATGTTTTCAGCTTTGTTTGATGATGCAATAATGATTTTTTATTTATACTGTCAGGAATTATACTCCTTGTACAAGGTTAAAGTATTCCACCTTGCTGCTGTGTTGGGAAGTGTACTTTTTAAACATATTGGTGTTGTCAACTTATTAGAATATATTATTAGTATAAATAAACTTCCTTTCAGGAAAAAAAAGGTTGGGATGTATATAAAATTTATTGACAACATGAATGTAATCATTTGTAAAATCACTGAACTATTAGAACATATTGCAAAAAGCAGTGACAGGGTCATGTTTACCATCATTACATCATTCCAGTGAGCATTTGGAGGCTGAGGAGATGATTTGTTTCACTTTTAAAGCAAAATATTTTCAAATCCTTGCTTCATAGAAGAGTTCAGCTTCTTACGTTCACACTTCACTGTAATCTTTACTGGTTTCCTGTGTTAGATTTCTTTTAAAGTGCGACAACTGGACTGGACTCAATAGTTAAGAACCCATACTCTTTAAGTATGGAGCCATGCTGTTGGTATACATGCAGAATGTGACTGGTGCAGTATATTTTCTGAAAAAAACATTTAAATGTCTGTATAGCAGCATATGCTTCTCAGAAATCTATACATCGTTTAGCATTAATGTATCATTAACTTCACTGATGTAGAGTACATCCCATCACTGGGCGACTGTTAAAAGGTGCGCTTGATCCATAGAGACATATGCTGTGTCCCAATTCAGGGGCTGCATCCTTCGGAGGACCCGGCCTTCGAGGTCTACGTGGGGTCCACCGAAGACCGAGAAGGCCGGAAGTGCGAGGCTTGTGAAATGGGACGGTCTAGCCTTCAGATTTGCGTCACCAGCTGTTTCCGCCCTTACCGCTTCTCCTGCCCTTACTGCTTCTCCCCGCCCTTACCGCTTCCACCTCCGTTGCTGCCACCATTGGTGGAAACTGGAATTGGCTGGGATTGGGCTATGAATTCTGGGATATGTTGGGCCACGAAGGACACACCCGACCCATCCTTCAAATTCGGGAAATGAAGGACGCATTTGTCGGCCGCATTTGGAGCAGCCTTCAAATTGGGACAGCCTTCGTCGCGTCGCTGTGACGTAACCGGCCTACAAATGCGACCCACGAAGGATGCTACCCCTGAATTGGGACACAGCAATAGTCCTGTTTGTCTTTAGCCAAAAAGAATTTCAAGTTTCTCTGAGTGTGATTATTTGATGCACTTTGACAGACATGCTTATATATTTGTCAAATATATATATTTGTAACATATGATAAAAAATAAAGTTGTTCTGTGTGTGCATCATTGAGAGAACACACACTTAAGACATATTTGTTGTGTAACAATCTTTATCTAGAAGTGTGACTAAACAGGAACACTGTAAACCCATCCGCTAACGGTAAAAAGTACTTTGCCTGCCTATAAAACAAGAGACAAGCCAGCTTTAAGTCACCTCATTGCACCATTAATGCATGTGTTGTGATAAAATCTTAAATCTCATTGTTACGGCCCTAGCAGGGCCTCCTTCTGAAGTTGCCCTTGTGTGGGTGTGTCCTGCCATCTCTCCTGCCTTAGGTGCCATCTTTTTTGTACAGCTGACTCCCATCAGCAATTAGAAGTACTTAAGGCCCGAGAAAGGTGAGCTCTAGTCCCAGAGAGCCTTATTGGTTTGCAGCTAGTGAGCTGTGTGTGTTTGGTGATTCCTTGCGCCTGCTCTGTGGAGAGGAGTGTGTGTTTGGTGACTAATCCTTTTTACTTACTTGTCAGTTTACTGACCAACATCTGAGTTTTGTTGTTTTCTTTCTTTAAATGGTGATAGCGGCTTGTCCGTCTCTTTTAGTTCAGTTGTTAATAGAAATATTAATAAAACTCTTTCATTTCATTCCAAATAAATGAACAATCAGGGTGTAAACTAGAACATGTTTTTTTCCCTTCATTAATTAATTCCTTTAAATTGCAAATAGATATATTCTTTTTTATATACATTTTTATCTTAACTCTAGTATCCTTTGTTTCAGTGACACAAAAATCAGTGACCTTATTATAATTTGAAATTAAAGCAAAAAACGACCAAAGTTAGATATTTCTAAATTCATCTTTTCATAGAAAAACTTCAATAGTAATCATCTTCTTTGAGATTAGATTTCAGTCATAATAATTTATTCTGTACTCTGTTTGCTACAAAATTCACTCTGTGCCTCATTTTAATCTATGGTTTCTTTTGGCCTAGTGCATAGAACAGAAAAACAGTATTCCTGGTTATGCCCAGCTGGGCTCACCCCAGGTGACCTTTTCAGCCTGTTGAGTGTTTCAGTGTTGGACCTGTTGGCCACAGTTCCCTCTGAGTAACATTCACACGCGATTGGGAGTCCCATGACAGGCCAGCTGGAATCTCTAGTCCACCCCTAGAAACACATACAAATACTAATCCTCTGTGGAGCCACCACTGGCCAGCCAGCCTGTCAGTTCATTGGGAGGCTTTTGAACTGTGTGTGTGTGTGTGTGTGTGTGTGTTGGGGATGTTGTTAGGGTTTCCTGTTTGGCCTGTTTTAGTTCTTCCTGGCAGGGG
>VOQK01022365.1:1124-16275 GCA_015052645.1 Benitochromis conjunctus
AGAGTTTCCGACCTCAGCGAGATCGTCCAATCACTGAACGCCTCGCTGCATCACACTCAGGGTAGCACACCTGTTAGTTAACATCTTTTTGGAGAACACCAAAAAAATAAAAACAAGACACAGTTTTAGCACGTTACACTTAAAAGCTGAATGTGGTTAGCTTATATAGATTTTATACATCAAGCTTACAGGGTTTAGAGCCACATTATAACTAGTTATAGCTATGTAGTAGAGGTGGACAATGTAAACTCAAATTATATCACCAGATTTAAAGGAAATTTGCTAATAATGGCCTTTATGAAGATATGGAGAAAAAAAGTCAGAACAACATCACTTTTTATAAATGAGCTAATGAATGCAAAATCCCAGCAGGGGAGCTGGTGTCGCACCACAGGTCAACCTTTTTGACACTATATGTTGAAACATTATATATTTATGTTAACAATTACATATTTATATTAAAATATTACCTGTACCTGTTTGTCTCTGTCAGGTTCAACTACAGGTGGTTATTGTCCTGTGGGTTGGGCTGTGTTTGAGTCCAGCTGTTACTACTTCAGCAGTGATTCTCGGTCCTGGAACGAGTCCAGAGACTGGTGTGAAAAGCAACAAGCTCACCTGGTCATTCTGCGTAACGACAAGGAGTGGGTAAGACAGTCCGCCCACCTGTCACATGATCTACCATGAACCACTGCACACTGGGAGTTAACTGGGAGAAAGCTGTCAGTAGACGTGTTAGACTGAACTTGACTGTGACGTCTCCTAGTTTCTGAAAATGTGCCTGATGGATGTTGAGAGGTTCACAGCACCTGAAAGTTTCTGACACCAAAGACACATCTGGGCATTCTTTAGATATTAAAGACGTTTCAGAACCTAGAGAGATAGATTATATAGAAAAGATTCTGGGTTTATCTAAAGGCAGCTGCACAGGTAGAGAGCACCCTCACTGCACCATCAGTCTATAAGCAGGCCTGAGTATGAAGTATGACAGAAACGCTCAGAAAAGAGCTTCAAAGTTAAAGAGTCGTGGTTTAAGATTTAAATGTACTGTTTGAAATGTTCTGGATTTAAGAGACGTTTCAAAAGATTTCAAAACTTTATGTACACACAGTCGAATACATCTTTAAATAAGAAAGTACGTTCTTATTTGAAATGGAGGACTGAGAAAACGCAAAGGCACATGAGGAAATTGCACCAAGGCTAATGTTAACAAAACTACTGGTCAAACGCTGCCCCCTGAAGGTGAACGTGGAATTTACAGAGGGCGATTACACAAAGGACCTTTAAGTATGGTGCATTTTTCTTTAGTACTTTATAGACAAATAAATGATAAAAAATGACTTTATTCCTACCTTTGCTTCACATGCTGGACTGACTCACCAATGATCCCGATTAAAGTATCACAACCGATTCTCTTCATCCAACCACAGTCATATAAGTGTGAGCGCTTCTCTCTGTCCAGGACTTTGTGACCTGCAGGAGCGTGCCTCAGTTTTACTGGATCGGTTTGTCTGACTGGAGGACTGGGAGCTGGGAGTGGGTGAACCAGACGCCGTACACTGTGGAGCGCAGGTCTGTTAAAAAGATGTGTGACTTGTCTGCTGTCATGTCGCATTAATGATATGGAAAGAGTCCAAATCAAATCATTCAAGATGAAAGAGGATGGACATCATAAAGTCATACTGGCATCATACCAGCTCAACCAGCCATTCCAAACTTTTTCAAAATTATTTTCCATTTTTGTTTATTTTAACTTATATTTTATATTTACTGTTTTTCTGTACTGTGCTTTGTGTCTGTGAGTCTGCAAGTCTTCTTTACTTTATCCAGGTTCAGAGTTTAGCAAGTTTAGCACCATTTTCTCTGTAGCTTTACTCAGCGTTAGCACAGCTTTTAGTGCAGAAATGAGCCATGCCAGCTTTGACATAAACTGCTGTAACCCTGGAGATGAAAGTCGGACAATTCTGCTCACTTCTGCAGAGTATTTACTCACAGACATAATAATAAGTAATGTGTGTGTGTTTTTCCAGGCGGTGGAAACCCGGGCAGCCGGACAGCTGGACCGGTCACGGTCTCGATAACGAGGACGAAGACTGCGCTCACCTTCTTGACAATGGACTCCTGAACGACGGGCACTGCTCCATCAAGATGCAGTTCATCTGTCAGAAACCCACCCTGAACGCCTGAACACACCTGCTGCCCTGGCTCCGCCCACACCTGCTCTCAGATTACACTGTATCACACAGAACTTGTACTATAACAAAGACATCCCACTTTCTGGACTTCCTGCTCTACAGGGTGTGCTCCCTAGCAGGTCCAGAGTTAATGAGGCTATATGGAGCTGTAGAAGAAAATCGTACATTTCCTAAGGTCTTTACTTTAAAGACTGAATGGACTAAAAGCTGACACTATAGAAAAACATCAGTGATAAAGACCTTTAATTGCCAAACATGAGCTCTTTAATGAGCGTCCTGATGTCCTCAGGTGTGCTCAGTGGAGAACCTGAAGGAGATCCTCCAGCATTACCTGCGCTACAACTCCGACGCCCAACGTTACACCTGTAAATACCACAGCACCGTTCTGGACATGAAGAAGCTGCTGTACGAAAACAGCACCCCACTGAGATCTGCTCCTCCTGTCCTTCTCCTCTTAAATGACAGCCTCACTGAGGACTTTAGACTTTCACCAGGTCATTGAGTCGGGTTTTATTTTAGCTACATACTGATGTTTTGAAAACCTACCTTTTGAATGATTAAAATTATGTATAAAGAGGCTAATATTAGCCAAAGCCTACCCCTAACCCTAAATGGGTTGCTAGCGTATGCTAGGACATGACATTATTTTTTAGCGATTTCTTTTCATTTGTGGCCGTGCTTTTGTTTTTTTTGTTAGCTTGCTTCAATCCTTCTGATCATCATGCTGTATTGTGCACATGTGGGTAAAACACACATCACGGGCTGGACTAGGCCATGGAACATCTCAGTAAGGTGTTTCATCAGTGCCAAATAATTAGCAAAATCTAATAATATTAAAATAGTATTTTGATTGTAACCTTTAACCATGATTCGAGTCAGTTAATCATAATGTGGTCATTCTGTAAACTTTATCTAAGTCTATGGTCCTCTGAAAAGGAAATGTTGGCCACTCCAACCCAGGGACTGAACCTAGTGGACATTACAGGTGGACATCCTATCAACTCTCATGTTCATATATCCAACTTCACAGTGAGTTTGTGTTTGCTTTGGTTGATTTTAGGGAAGTATCAACTGAAAAGTGGCTCTTTGGCAGAGAATGGCGTTCTGTTTCTGATTAAAAAGGAAGTTTTGAAAACAACTTCTGTAAAATTTGGGCTGATTCACTTGAAATCTAACGAATAGGATGTTAAACACAAAGCTAAGACCCCCAAAATGTTGTGACACACTCGTAAAAATGATGAGTGAGTATTTTCACACAGCTAGTTTTGTGAAGTGCAGGAACGAGGAGGAAATATAAATCTTTATGTCTGAGAATCCCTGCTCCTTTAGAGGCTGAACAAAGGTGAGAAACACACACTTTATTTATTAATTTATTAGTAATCAGTGTGAATTGGGTTTGATATTTGAATCAGTTTAGTAATTTTAAAAGATGCAGTTTGATTTGTGTTATTAAATCTTGACGTTAACACAGCTTCATATATTTATTAAATATATACATGAATCCAGTTATGAGTTTCCATTTAAACTGCTTTGGCATGATCCTTTCAACATAAAGATTCACATCTACAACAGGTTAAATTAAAATACAGAACTGATTCTTTATATTTTGTTTCCAAGCAGCAAGACTTTAACGTGGCCTTGAGCAGTATCTCCAGACGTTCAGAAGGCCTTTTCTTTTGGACATAGGCTGCTTTTTCACCCATTTTCAGTCCAATCCTTGTACCCTAACATTTTCAGCAGAGACACAGGCTGGAACACACACAAGCATTTCTGATGGGCACATAAAGAACTTCCATCTTTGGGCACATTTTCAGGCTCAGCAAATGTTGCTGGCTTCTATAATTAGAACGAGGGTCTAATGAACCCAGTTTGAGGTTAGGATAGGGGAGCATACGAGACGTGTACTCTGTGACTTGGTTCAAATCATCAGCAGTATTTATGGAGGAGGTCGGGAGAGAGGTAGAACAATCAGTGTCTGCAGCCATCTGTTAACATGGAGGAGCTTTGTGATGGTTTGGAGCTGCATTTGAGCCAGTGATGTTGGAGATCTTTTCCATGGAACAATGAACACAGAAAATATCATCATTTTGATCCACCTCCAATTCCATCTGGAAACACACTGTTAATGCTGTAAGAGCACACGTGGAGAGAAAAACACACCATCAGTCACAGCTTTAAAATAAACTTCTTCATGTGGGTATATGCTGCTCATGCCAAAGAGAAAAGAAAAGCATTTAAAATGTTTGAAGACCAGAGAGCCGAGGCATGAAAGGAAGTGATATGGCATTGATGGCCAGTTTCTGAGAATCTTTTTGTGCAGATTTCTTTACTTTTTAAAATTTCTTATTTAACCGGACTAGGTGGCCGCGATGTCCAACATACCTTATGACAATGACTGTGACAAAACTGCCCTCTGGACCAAAGGTATCTGTTTGAGCTTGAGTAGGTAACGTCTCTGATTTTACCATTTTAAGATCTACTTGTGAAGCAATAACTCTGTCTGTCTCTGTCTGTCTGTCAGATCCTCCACCGTTCTTCTCCTCACCTATGTCCAGGTTCAAACGCTGGTTGTTTCCTGGTCTGACAGCTGTGATCCTGCTGATTCTGATCATAGTGCTTGGAGTTACCAGTGAGTGTGAAACACACACATGAACGAAGATTTCTTTATGTCTAATTTTACTCCACTGACCTTGTTTGTGATTATGCTGATCTGATTTGTAAGGCTGTCATTTGTATTCCATCATGGGTTATGCTGTCTGTAACACAAGCTAAAGCTAAATATTATCTTGATTTGCTGTCGTTTTGTGTGTTCAGACACGAAGACGTCAAAATATCTGTGGTCTGTGGATCAAAGAGTTTCCAACATGAGTGACATCATCCAATCACTGAACACCTCACTGCATCAAGCTCAAGGTAGCGCGCCTGTATGTGTGCATGTAAAGACTTTATAAGTCTAGCTTTCTAAGTTAACAGATTTTAGGAATATACAGTATAACCCACAACAACTATCCATAATTTTATGGCTACCTAGAGACAAGTGCTCCTCCAGGTCTTTCCAGTCATTTAGGATAACTGGGTCTGACCAGTAGCATTCCCAAACAACTAATCCAAGTCACCAGAATGTATTGATCTTTTGACAGCGCTGCTTTTCCCTCTGAGTGTCTAAGACATAAGATCAGATGATATGACAACAAAGTTAATTACTGACCTTTAGCCTAAGGTGCCCAGACACCAAATAAACTTATGAGCCACCTTGAACACAATGTTTGTACCCATGCCTGGTACAGAAATGCAATAACAAAATACCAATCTGGTTCAGATCTGATTGGGTGGTCTTAGCAATCTACAGGTGTCGACTATGTCACCCACATGAGCTTTCAGGGATGAGGTCACCTGTGACCTAAATTTTCATAGAGGTGACTCTCACTCTCTGGGATTGTGCTTCCAAAATCGTTCCTATACATGGAAGTGAGGCCAACTATAAGAAGTTGGTGTCACTCCACCTCCTAAACAAGGTCAGGTTACTTCCCTACCACTGAAGTTGTGTAGTCTGTAATTCTGAGGATCAAGTGGGATGACAGGTCTTTGCTAAGCCATGGTTACCAGTTCCCTTGAGGCCCCTCTTTCCTATTTCTGGGTGAGGTTATCCAGTGCTTAGTCTTGTTTTCCACAAAACAGTTGTCTTTCACATATTCCATTTCATATTAAGACATTTTTAGGGGTTTTCCTGTGGCCCTTGTGCTCCTTAACAATACCTTACATGAAGGATTTTTGAGATATTCTAAATTAATCTGTGAACTAGTTAAAGTGTTAAACATGCTAACATGCTAAATCTTCTTGTTTCTAGAAACAGCTAAACAAGTTCAGCAGCTGCAGTTTGCTGTTGAGGACAACAAGGACCAGCTGATCTCAGGTCTGTCTGCCCCTGTAGATTATACTGCTGCTGATGACTCTAAGCTTCATCTTTAACCTGTGTTTGTGCTGTGTCATCAGTGTCGGAGGCCATGAAGCAGCTGGCGCTCATCGACACACTCACCAAGAATATTGCAGCCATCAAATGTTCCCTCGAACACGTCATCAACAACAGTGCGTTTACTCATATTTCACATATCTACATATATTTGACATATTTTACACATCTGCAGACTGACGCTCACACCTGTGTACCTGTTTGTCTCTGTCAGGTTCAACTACAGGTGGTTGCTGTCCTGTGGGTTGGACTGTGTTTGAGTCCAGCTGTTACTACTTCAGCAGTGATTCTCGGTCCTGGGACGAGTCCAGGGACTGGTGTGAAAAGCAACAAGCTCACCTGGTCATTCTGCGTAACGACAAGGAGTGGGTAAGACAGTCCGCCCACCTGTCACATGATCTACCATGAACCACTGCACACTGGGAGTTAACAGAAAGCTGTCAGTAGACGTGTTAGACTGAACTTGACTGTGACGTCTCCTAGTTTCTGAAAATGTGCCTGATGGATGTTGAGAGGTTCACAGCACCTGAAAGTTTCTGACACCAAAGACACATCTGGGCATTCTTTAGATATTAAAGATGTTTCAGAGCCTAAATGAATTTGACCAAATTAGCAAACACTCTGGTCTTTAAGGAAATCATCTGGGTTGATGCTTTCTAATACTTATAAAGGAAAACCTAAAATTTAAAGACAATTTTAAACCTTCCAAACTGCCATAACCTTTATGCCTAAATGTATTCATTTTGTATAATTGGAGCCTTTGTGCAATATGGTAGTGTACCACAAGATGGAGCAGTGAGTCAATGTAATCTTTATTTAAACAGGTTAGTCATCAAATACAAACTTTTTATTTGCAAAGATATGCTGGGAAAAGGCAAAGCCTCCTGTTTAAATGAGAGTCTGTCTTAACAGAGATAAATATTCAAAATTCAAAAAATATTCAAATAAAAATTCCACGCTCGCCCCTGTGGGCGGTCTATCCTTCAAGCTCAGGTCCTTGAGGGTCCTGCGCAGTATCTTAGTTGTTCCTAGGACTGCGCTCTTCTGGACAGAGATCTCTGATGTTGTTCCTGGGATCTGCTGGAGCCACTCGCCTATCTTGGGAGTCACCACACATGCACCACTTGGTTATGGCGTTCCATGTATGCCCTGCCTGCTAGCATCTTACACCCTGCCGTTATGCACTGGATTGTCTCAGGGGCATCTTTACACAGCCTGCACCTGGGGTCTTGCCTGGTGTGGTAGATCTCAGAATATAGAATGAATATAGAAAACATCTGTGCCGAGTCAAGATGGGAGACCGAGCTTCCAGATACAAACGGACAAAATGGTGGTGGCCAACCAACCGGACAAGAAGGAACTTGAGAAAAGCTCAGAGAAGAGCTCGAAAAGATGTGGAGGGTGAAGGTAACAGTGGTCCCAGTGGTAATCGGAGCACTCGGTGACTCCCAAGCTAGGAGAGTGGCTCCAGCAGATCTCAGGAACAACATCGGAGATCTCTGTCCAGAAGAGCGCAGTCCTAGGAACAGCTGAGACCCTCAAGCTCCCAAGCTGAATGTTGAATGTTTCCTTTAATGAGTCACTCTTTGTCCAGGATTTTGTGACCCGTAATGCAATCCCTCGTGTCTACTGGGTCGGTTTGTCTGACTCCAGAACTGGGAGGTGGGAATGGGTGAACCAAACGCCACACAGGATTGAGCGCAGGTCAGTTTCAGTCAAGCTGCATTAACAATGTACGGCCACTTAATATCAATTAACTCAAGACAAGAGGATAAAAAATACTATTTCTTGCATTTATACCATATTCTCTAACCTGCAATTTAAAACTCAAGGTCCAATTAGAAATCTGAAAACCTCCTTCTGTTACATTTTCTCCAGTTTACCTGTGTTCCCTTTAATGAATGTGCACATTTTCAGGCGATGGAGACCTGGGCAGCCTGACAGCTGGACTGGGCACGGTCTTGGAGGGGACGAAGACTGCGCTCACCTTCACATTGATGGACGCCTGAACGACCAGCACTGCTCCACCAGGATCCAATTCATCTGTCAGAAACACAGCATGAATATTTGAACACATTTGTTGTCCTGGCTCCGCCCACAAACTGCTCCCCCTCTACTGTTGGTTACAAAAAAATTTCTCTTTAAAATATAAATAGAAAAAAGTTATATTAAGTAGAATACGTCTAATGTGGACTTCCTGTTTCATAGTGGGCCGCTGTTGAGCTTCTCCAGAATGAATGGGACTCTATGGAGTCTAAGATTTTACAGTTTGTGTTTTTGTTGCAGTAAAATACCTTTCTGAGTCTGAGTATTAAAGACATCACACCACCAGGTCCAGTTTATAGCTTTACAGGTCCAGATCACTAAGCCTAACCCTTTGTGCTCTTTAGGATTGTCACAATCGCTTATTGACTAAAAGAATTCACTTGAATGATGTTGGATGTTTCCTATATAAAATAGAATAGTATTATCAGTTAGCTATTCAAATGAAACTTTATGTTCAAGCTTTGAGCAAAAGTATCAGAAGGCTTCACCCGCCACCATTCAAACTGAGCAGGCTTAGTGTGTGCATGTTTTAGAGAGCACCCACTGTTTATAGACTCACCATGTTGGTTGTTTGTGCCAGAAAGAATATGCAGACTGAGTGGAGTGTTAAGTTATCAGTTGGGTGCATCACACAGGCACAAATGCCTGTTAATTACTGCCAAGAAAGTTTCAAATAAAATCCTAGAATTTCACTCACCAAATTGGAGCTCTGACTTCTTGGATGGTCTGTTAACTGCACCGAAGCCATATGTTTGTTAAGATAAGGCTGAGCTGAGCCGAAGCCGAGCAGACAGCTAGTACCTGTCTGTCAAAGGGCCCACCTTGAGATAATTTAAACAGGTGAATTATAAAAATTTCCATTCTGTACAGATGTTGAACATCTTTACAAACAAGGATACAATTTAAACCTAAATAAAAAAGTATTCTTCCATCCGTTCGCTTCTGCTTATCCTTGTCAGGGTCGTAGGGAGGCTGGAGTCTATCCAAGCTACCACAGGGTGAGAGGCAGGGTACACCCTGGACAGGTCGCCAGTCTATCCCAGGTCTAACACATAGAGACAGACAACCATTCACACTCACATTCACACTTATGAGCAATTTAGAATCCCCAATTAACCTAACCGCACTAACTGCATGTCTTTGGACTGTGGGAGGAAGCCGGAGTACCCAGAGGGAGGATCAATGATTGAGTTCTGTGGAACTCCACCACCTGTGAGAGAACATGCTGTGATCCCATGCCACCATCAATGCATGTCCCTTTGTTTTCAGTGGAATGAACACATCAAGACGAACACAATCAATTTTCTGGGATTTGATTGAGAATTGCATCAAGACATTCTGTGCTTTTTCTTTAGGAGTTCTTGAGTTTTGCTTTCTAATTTCCTTGTATTGATTTCCTTTGTTAGATTTATGATGTTCTTAGGTTCCCTCAGTGTTTCCCTGTCTTTGTTTAGTCTGTTGCCTTTGACCTCTCCTCTCAGTTATTTTGTTTAGCACTATTCTTCAATTCTCACCATTACCTGTTCCTTGGTCATTACCTTTTTTAAAGTTACTCTCTGATGTGTCTTGTTTTAGATTTACTCTGTGCTTTTGTTTTCCTCTTTGCGGTAATATGCGCTGCTCTCATTGTTTCAACCTCTGACTGCTCTTACCTGTGCTGTGCCCCCTCCAGTGTCTGATTCCTCACTTAAACCTCAGTTTCTAAAAAAAAATCAGTCCTTCTTTGTCTTTGCAAGATTATTTGTCAACATTTTTTTTTCAGCTTGGATCCTTTTTATGTTGGATGACCAGCGTCTCCTGACAACTTTTGCAGTGTTTTTAAGTTTACATTTTCACTTGTAATAAAGTTGATTTGGCACCCAGAGTACTATGTCTATTTGGGTCATCTCTCCTGCAACTTCCTGACAGTTTCATAAATCCTTACTATGATCATAACAAAGTAAGTGCTTTCAGTAAAAATGTACCAACCTGCTTCTAGATTCTCCAAATGTTTCTTGAAGTCTAATAACTACAAAGTTAGATTAGCTCTACTGGTAGCTCATTATTAACTGTTACTCCAAGATGGTGCTCATATTTCTTCTAATTGTTTATTGTTCTAGGTGTTTTAACCTTACAGCAGTTCTAAGATAAGTCAGAGCAGTGAAGACTTGAAGCTAATTCAAATCACCGTCAACAGGCTGCAGTAAGATTATACTGAAACTTTCAGTGACCTCGATACAGTAAAGCTTTCAGTTGACTTGTCCCAATAATATTTTATTCATTTATTGGTTTCACCAAGCTGCAATGCTAGCTACTCAACTACTGAACAAAAGTAATAAATATCTACTTACAGTTTGCATATCATAAATCTACTGTAGTCTATGCAATGACACAACTAATCCTAACACCTGCAGTTTTCTTCCTATTAAAAGGGAGTTTTTCCTTCCCACTGTCACCAAGTGCTTGCTCAAAGGGGGTCGTCTGATTGTTGGGTTTTCTCTGTATTATTGTAGTGTCCTTATGATATAAAGTGCTTTGAGGTTGTTGTGATTTGGTGTTATACAAACAAATCTGCATTGAACTGAGAAAATTTGTTTTTATTAATTTAATTTTTCCTGTAATGTAGGATATGCAAACCAAGCTCAGCACATGGAAGTTAATATCTATGTCAGATATTATGGTGTCATCATTTTGCATCGCAACAACATAGCAATGGCTTAAAATTTGTACTGTTGTTTTGTTGTCATGCACTTATTACACTTCATAAAAGCATCATATCAAAGTTATATCCACAAGTTATAGCTACAAAATGTTGCATTAAATATGATACATGCTGACCCCATCCCAATGCCTGGCAAACACCTAGCTACAAGCTAAAATGACTCAGTTTCAGCATTTATTCATTTACAACACCTTATAAAAACACTGTGTCTTTGTCATTTTAAAGCAAACGGTACTTTGGCATGGGCATGTCCTGGGGAAGCAAAACTATCCAACCTGTTATTAAATCTTTAATCCTTGATCCAAATCTTTTCCAGGGCTATTTGGTGGAAATCGGTTTGCAAATTCACCACATCTGTCATGCCAGATGTTTAATTACCTCTCGTTTATCACAACTGTAACTCCAAAAAGTGGGGTAAGGGAAACATCCATGATATCAATGTGACTATCAATGTGTTTTACATTAGTCATAAGCCCTAACACAAAAGGAAGGGATAGGTGGGAACAGAGTTTTCCTGTAAAGAGTGAGAGTTTTAACTGAACATTGACCTTTAACTAACTCTAGTTTTATGGAGTGTACCATCAGAGTTCACTCTGGGATCACGCTGCTGAGTCAGCTGACAGCTTCCTGCCAGCATAGATGGGTTATCTGTAAGCAGCCCTTCCTTTTTACTTTTCAAAAAATATGTTTTTGTGTCCTGTTTTATATATTTACACCTTGAAGAAGAAAGTAAATAGGAAGTACATCATCTGATCGTTAATGGTCACAGGGACATAAGAACTGCATGTTTAAAATAAGCAACCAAATCTGAAGGAAAGCTTAAAGGTTTTTGTGACTTTTTAAGTTTAAAAATCTTATTTTTCTCTGCAGATTAAACTTAAACTGAAAATGCAAAAGTTACTCAAAACGTTTAGTGTCATTAATCCAGACTACCAAAACTATAAGTTGATCTGTGCATGAGCAGATAGTCGGCCTCCAAACCACACAAACGTTCATGACCCTCCGATGTAATTAGTCCCAAAAAAAAAAAGACAATCGGCTCTACAACTGTCAGTTTTAATCTTATTATTTCAGAAGTGCAACAAAACCTGGTATCACTGTAATGAAAATGCAGAGTTAAAGTTTTTGTAATAGTTCTAATTATCATAAATACAGTAAAAGATTTTAATTGTTGTTTTTTTGGTGTGAAGGTTAGGGGTGTGTTTGTGAACTTTAGTGTTCTGGTTGGTTTAGGGAAGCAAAAACTGAGCATCAATTCCCTTTCTGGAAAAACAAAATGTGTTACAAGCTGATTCATAGGATTCGAAATGAATAGCATGTGCAACAGAGAGCTGATATTCATGACAGCATGGAGCCAGGTTCACTTGAAATGATCATAAATATGGTAAAAGATTTGAAATATGTACACCTATTAGACACTGGATATCTGTACACCTATACAGACGCTGGTTTGTCAGATACAAATCTCACAGTGATGTTAACAAGCTCTTTTTTTTACTTATAGTTCACACTGTGCTGCCTTCAGTTTAAAGCTCGTTATATTATTTTGTGGCTCCATACAGATTTATTTGGTCAAAAATGTCTCTTTTGGTGATGAAAGTAGCAACCCCAGATTATGATTCACACTTTGTCCTGAATGATGCTCCTGAAGGCCAGCATTAGGTCAAGCTCTGCGTTTGAAGTGACTGCTAATGTTTTGTGTGAAAGGTTAGGGCTGTGTTCGTGAACTTTAGTGTTCTGGCTGATTTAGGGAAGTAAAAACTGAAAATGATTCCCCTTTTTGGAAAACCCCAAAAAAGTGTTGTACAAGCTGAGTCATAGAATAAATAGCATGTGCAGCAGAAAGCTGATATTCATGGTGGCATGGAGCCAGATTCAAAAGCTGACTGGACATTCAAACTCAGTTCGGTATTTCACACGAGACCATAAATATTTTACCGTCAGAGAAACCAGACGTCAGGTTCTTCTTCTCTGGTCATTCTACAAACGAGGTGAGGATCCCCTTTTATTTATTTTTGATAATGTCCAAATTTTACCCTCATAGTACGAATATTTTCTATCCTGAAAGGAAAGGACAGAAAATATTCACATTTCATAAAGCGTGTGTAGAAATTTCATTTTGCTTTGTCTTAACTTTGTAATTACAAGAGATATGCCCATAAAATGTTCAAGGCTGCAAAACTGCAAACTGTTTTTAACAGTTTAAAAACTGCAACCAAAGCAATTTCACAGCCACTCTGAGTGTCCTATCCTAAAGCCTCAATCTGTTCTGGTCTTTATCCAACTCTTCCTGGAATCAGTATCATAGTCGTAATAATAAATGTATATAATACAGATTATAATGTAGTTGATGCACACTTTTTGTTTTTTGTACAACAGATAACTTCATAACATATTTAATGACGTCATCTTGACTTTTATCTTCCGTGCCCTCAAAGTGGATTCAACCTTAACTTGTGTTTTTGTTTTTACCAGTTTTCTTTATTTCTTTTTACTTTTTTAAACTATACTTTCATATTATCATGATTATTAAGACTGAGCATGTTGCTGATAAAATCAGCTGAATGTGGAAGTTGTTGGTTACTCACTCACTCAGTATTATCATGTTTTTATTATCCAGTAAATAGAGCCAGAAGATGACAACAATGGACCAATACCACTATGTGAAGGACCAGGACGGCAGTGCGCTCTGGATCAGTGGTAACTGTTTGTGTCTGACTTGGTGAATTCTTTGTTTTGACACCATCCTACTGATTTATGAAATTATATTTGTCTGTCAGAGACTCCACCCACCCCGCACTTGGCTGTCTCTAGGTTCAGACGCTGGTTATTTCCTGCTGTGACAGGCGTGATCCTGTTGACTGTGATCATAGTGCTGGGAGCTACCAGTAAGTATGAGCATGTATTTTTATTAATGTTATATGTGGGGACTACTGCTTTTGGGTCACTAGTAAGGCCCAACCTTTGGCAGCTTCACAGACAGTCACTGAAGTTTCATGTAGTTTGTGGCTCTGATGCCTAATCATAGAAAACACTGGATCTCTGCAGCGCACTTCAGCATGCTGGCACAAACAGTTTTGGAGTGCCTGATTCACACTCTATATCAGACATTTTCCAGACCTAGTAACACAATAGTGTGCCATATGTTTAGTTTATAGCTGCTAGAAAAAACAAAAAACACTGTGACTGCACATAAAGCTAACGGACATTTTCTTGTAGCTGACTTGAAGAAACGTTCGGTCCATCGTGACCGCCAATAAGTGATGAGTGTTAAAATTGTTTTCCGCGTATGCAGTTTAGGGTTGCATGGGTGCTGGACCACATCCCAGCAAGAATGAGGCAGGGTTGTATATTGTCACTGTTGTTTTATTTTTGTTCCCCTTTATTGTATTGTGTTATATTGAATACATTTACTTTATACAGAGCTTTTTTTGTATGTTATTGTTGTGCATTTTAATTTTAATTGAGATTTATAACTTTTCTTCATAGAGCGAAGACATAAAAGCACATTACCCTTTTAGCGCTTTCAGATTTTTTCCCTTCATGTAAATATTTTGTTTTCAGTAACACAATCATTTTCTCGTATATGTTATCTTGTGTTACACACTTTGTTACATTTCTCTGTTTTTATGTTGTCTGCTTGTTCAGGCATAAAGGTGTCGAATCAGCTGTGGTCTATGGAGCAGAGACTTTCCAACCAGACTGATGCCTTCCAGTTGCCACATACCTCAGTGCGTCAGGTTCAAGGTAACACACCTATCAGCTATAACAAAATTTAAAGAGTAGGTTACCCTCCTGCACTGATGGCCACGGCCCTCGTGATTCTGATCACAGAGCCCACACATATATTTCTTCTGTTAAATGTCGGCACTACAGTTTTCTGGGGCCCAGTGTTCAGTGGCTTCATGGCAGTAAATGCAAAAGACATCATTTGATGGTAGTAAATGTTTTAACCGTTTCATGTCCCTCTGTCATATTTGATACAGAGGTATGAATTTTGCTCAGCAAATATTCCAGTTTTAAAATAATTTTCTGTCAGTTATTTCATGTTTCGGACTTTACAGGATTGAACTCATTGTTTTTTTTTTGTTCAGACATAAACACGTCAAATCGTCTATCATCTGTGGAGCAGAGAGTTTCCAACCTGGTTGATGTCATTCAATTACTGAATGACTCACTGCGGCATATTCAAGGTAACACAGCTATTGGTTAACATATTTTTGGAATGAAATAAATACA
>VOQK01022371.1:8395-19423 GCA_015052645.1 Benitochromis conjunctus
GAAACAACTGATATGTGTGCAGGGATAGACTTTCAGCCCGAGGTTAAACAAGGATTTTTCTTTGTACTCACCAGTCCGCTTGCTTTCTAAACTTTGTACCAAGCCACAGGCGAGGAAGAAGATTGGCAATGTTTAGTCACTGTAAAGCAGTACTGTAAGATTTGTTGTCATAGAATCCTTTTATAGCAAGAATTTTCTTTGATTTCTACTACATTACAGTTTAATTACCTAATTTGACTCAACATCTGTAAACACTTAAGTGTACAGCTGGACCAGATGGGAGTTAAATTGTGTACCCTGTACTGTTCTACCTAGCAATTATGCACCAGCTACAAAAGTAACCAAAAAGTAATAAACCAAAACTGGTATGTAAAGGCGCTGAGGAAATTTCTTACTTCCTTGTCAACTTCTAATATAAACCCCTTCTTCCTTGTACAGGATTACACCAGTGGGAAAGCACGACCAAGCCCTATACAAGATAAACTAGTCTTAAAGAATGCACATATGTAAAAACCACCTGCTGTTTAAAAGTGAGCACGTTTTTTTGGAAAAGTGCACAGTCATGCATCCGTTTTAAAGAATGATGGAAAATGTTAAGCTGGCTTATCAAACAACTGGGCCACCAGCTTCACCAGCCAACCAGGTTCACTACTGGGCAGAATCAGTGTAAAGTGAACATAGGTTATCATATTTTAGGTATACTTTGGTGTATAAGGAAAACTTTATTCAACATTACCGTTTTATTCTGAAATAAATAACCATACAAAGAAGATGGGCCTATTTTAACTGATGATTTTATATATATATATTAAAAAAACCCTCCCCGAAAAAAAGATGTTGTAAGTTTATATAAAAATTGTGTGTAATGCAACGAGACTGTATCACAGCTTATAGGCTAATAGCATACACGTGATATCGCCGTTATAACCGATGCGTGACGTTAAACAGTTGTATAACGTGGTGCTACGCAGGAAGTCACTGATTGTGTATTAGCATACTATTTATCCACGCTACGAAGTTTATCTACAGGAGAAAGTCGTAAAAACGGGGGACGCTTACTACTTTATGCTAACTGTAAGTGCGTGAGCTTCTACCTTCTGGGGATGGGGGCTTGTTCCTGACGCAAAACGCCGGTGGGCACGACGTTTTCTCCTCGCCGCTGCTTTCCAGTGAATTTCCCCTTCCTCTCGCGCCCTCCAGTTTCTCATCATCATCATCATCATCATCATCATAATCGCACGAAGCTCGGCCGTTGCTCCGCAGATGAATCCTCTCTGGTGCCCGGTCGTCAGTGCCAGGCTGTTGTCGGTCGTAGCCGCTGTTTTTGTCATGGCTGTCAACTTTGTAAAACGCCACGGTAACGTCGTCCTCTACGGATAAAGCCCGCTCGTGCGTGCAGTGGTTACAATCTGCCATGCTAAGATGCGACGGCTGAGCGGCAGCATGCCTCAGTGAGAGTACCGTGCGACTTTCCCCGGTGTCCTGAGTGACTGAGAAGGTTAATGACTAATCTTATCTCAGGGGCAGGTTACTAACGACTGTGCGGTGTTCAGTTTACCCACAGGGGGGCAGAAGTGGACTCTAACCAACTCTGCTAGGCAACTAAAATATTCCCAAACGTTCACGCCCATTTAATACATGTAAACTTTTGTATGTGTGTGTGTGTGTGTGTGAGAGATAGATAGATCACCAACCAATGTAAGGTTTATGCCACAGCTGCCATAACAATAACAGTACTGGAAATGACCAAATGTATGTTTCTGTAATGGTTAGTTCACCAGTTTGCACAACTTCTTTAATCAAAAATGTAAAAGTTCTATTGTAATGCTAAAATAGAATTATTGTTTTTTTATGTTTGTATTTATTTCATTGAGATGGATTATTACAGTTAATTACTTGCATCCTTGAACAGAAAAATGAGTTTTAGCGTTTGTCATTCATTTCTCAACATAAGCCTAGTTCACAATCATAATGAGATTTCAGGATTTTATTTATTTTTTAGCTTGAATTAATTTTGACAGTATTTTCATCATATAACACGCATTTTGATTATTAATAGATTGTTATCATTGTGAAAAACAGTACTGTTAAATCCCTTATTCCCACCACCATGTGGTGCCCACAGTACAGTTTTCACCTCCGAACTGGGTTCCAAAAAAAAAGAAAAATCAAGTCAAGAGAATCAGCTGAATGCAAATCAAATCATAAAGACTACATTTATTTAGTTTGTAAGTATATATGAACAAAAAACAATACGCGATGTAGCTTGCTGATTTAGTATTTTATTACCACTGTACATAAAATAAAAGGAGAAAAGATGGCAAAGGGACATCTAATATCCTCCGTCCTTACATAACTAGATAAAAGTGACACAAGTAAGTCTACAGCAGAAATATCATGTTACACCAAATCTTATCACTATATCTACACTAAAAAACAAGCATCGAGTGTGGTCCCCTCTACATACAAAAGTAACATAATTTACACAATATTGTAAAAACGTAAACATTATTTATTTTTTTTTGGCAAATTGTTGTCAGTGAAGTTTTTAATTGTCATCAAACTTCTTTTGTGTCAGAATAAGAGGCGCGCGTGAAAGCATAGGTAGTATGTGCGGCACAGTGGTTGGCTTTTCGTTGCGGAGTAAAGACAACAATGGCTTTGTCAACGAGGGAGAAAAGGGGTAAGGTTGCAGTGAAAGAGAGAGGGCTGGGTGACACAGTGGGATGCTTCTAGCGAGGCATTCATCAGAAATCAACGCCATGAATGTATCGCGCATACAGTCTTGTTCAACTGAGAGCGGAGAGGAAGCAGTTTTTGTTGTGTTTTTTTTTTTTCTTTTAAACTCAGTTTCTCACAGTGTTTAGCAGATTTGTCATTCCATTTATTGAAGCGCTCGTCTCTAAGGGTGAAATAATTACAAGCTGCCAACTAGCTGCCATGGAAAGGACACAGTTCTCAGCAAGTAGTCCAATTTTTACCTGCATTTGGCTGAAAGTAGTATTATTATGAAGCTCAGGTCTCAAATACTGACAAATTGCTCTATTGCTAAGTACAACACTACATCTATAATCATAGATTTAAAGGTGAAAAAGGGAGTTTTGTACATTTGTCAGATTGTCTGTCTTCTGAAAGGTGCCTGTCAAGCCTGTCAGTTGAATGGCTCATGTGACAGAATGAATGTTATATGCCTGGGCTTCAGTATAGTAAACAGCAAATGAGACTAACCTACACAAGCAAATAAATCCAATACTTAAACACCACACAGCTATTAGTATTGTAGGTTAATGTCCCATAGTCTATAATGTATTTTCCACTGGAGGTAATTTTCCTGAAATGCACAGTTCAATTAACGAAGACACTAAAACATTCTCTCCCCTTTTTCCAAAAACAAACACAACGCACAAAAAACCCCATGAATGTTAATCAGCACTATCAAAATCCTATAAGAGAAACAAAACTATGTAGATTAATAGCAAACTCGTGTGTGAATGTCTTCTAACAGTGATGCCTTTGGGGTTGAATAATAGATGAAGAAGAACACTGACTTCACTGCTTCAAATGGAAAATGAGGCATTTCCAAATATCAAGGGACTGAGATGCAACTGATTACAAAATATGTATAATTTTAGCTACAAACTAATCTAAAGGGCTTCATTATTTCTTGACAAATCTCTCTTTTTGTTTGAGCAAAGGTGGAAATTGTTGGTTGATTAAAATGGGACTGACGAGATAGACTATCTCGGGGAAAAGGCATTTAGACGACGGGCCTAATTGCTCAGATCGATCATGAGGTGCTCGTATATCTGAGTTTTTCCCTTGAAGCTGGATGCCAGCAGGAACACCCGGCCGTCAATGGAAACCAGAGAAAATCCCCGAGGCGCCTGGATACTCAGCTCCTGAGATGGGACAAACTGGCCCCTCTTGGTGTCCCATTGGTAGACCTGCGTCAGTGAGTAATCGCTGCCCAAGATGGCATACTGCCAGTTGCCGGTGGAGACGGGCTGGAACACCATAGAGCCACGGGAAGGAAATGTCTGGACCTCTTTGAACATGGCACCGTCCCAGCGCATCACCTTGGAGTCCCCGATGAATCTTGTCAAGCATATAAACAGATCACCTTTGAAAAGGACAAAGATTCCAAGGGGCTGTTTAGTTTACACATTCAGCCACTAAATGCGGATCTGACACAGGAAAACTCACAAAAAAAACAGATTACGTAATCCCAAATATAATTCATTGTTTGCTACAAATATTTATTCAGCTGGGGGAGACATTTCGAGCTACATTATTGATGCACATTCACTCATTTTATATTCACACATTGTGTGCGGTGATCTTGGGTCATGTCTTCCCTGTCTGCTCATATAGCAGAGCCGGGCTGATCTCAGCCTTATGCACTGTTTTGAGAGAAAGAAGAAGTGGATGCAGATGTTACTCTGGGAATGGTGCTATTTTTGGTTTGATGACAGATAAAGCTTCTCTCCGTTTTTCTTTCAGCCCTAACTAGGCTAGCTGTTATGGCAAACCCATAATATTATGTATAGACCCCAGATTGCCTGTTCAGAGAAGACTGAGAGTCTCTCCTGGTAGGCAGAAGACCTGGTGTACCACATTTCTCTCTGCTGGGAAGTCTAAGGTGAGGGGGGAACCATAAAGTTGGAATTTCAAATTAATTCCCTGTCATTTGTCTCTGATGACCTGTATCCAGTACGCATATGGAAGCTGTTGTAAACCTCGAAAGAAAACTGCTTTTCCCTGACATCAGCTAATAGCCACTAATAGGTAACCAGTTTATATGAGAGAGAAACCCCCACCCCTCACTATCATAATGTTTTACAGTAATGATTTGCAGGCAGGTTTTATGGCAGTGACATTGCCTCTTATCACCTTCAAAATAAATGCAGACGATATGCAACGGGAAAATAAAGCGTAATAAATCAAAGCTAAGAGCGTGAGTCATAAATGTTTTTATTAACCACAGTAAAAAAGAAAATGTTGAGTCCATTATTAAGCATGTGGCACACTAAACTAAATGGATGCAACCAGGAGTTTTCATAGTGTCTTTTTGCTCGCATGGTTCTCACCTTGGACTCGGAAGTGTTTGATGGAGAAGACGTCCTCCATGTCCGGTATGTCAGTCCTGCGGTCAAACTTTTTCTGGCTCCTGTTCCACTGGTACACGACGGGTCTCTGGGAGCTACTAGACAAAATCAGGTGGGGTTTGTTGGAGATCTCTAGATATTCTACATCTGTATCCCTGTACCAAGGGTGGAGTGACTGGTGCGAGTAAAATCCATTGCCGTTCCATTTGTACACCGTTGTGGAGCCCGCCTACAGGAAGAACATGTACAAAACATCAGCTCAAGCCAACGTTATTCAAAACTTGAACAAGCATTTTAATTAAGTACTCGATAGTGATTTACACCGGAAAACAATTATAGCTCAACAAGAAAAAAAAATTAGGCACCAAACTTCAAATTTTGCATGAAGCCAAACACCAGAGTGTGGTTGTATGTGTGTGCCTGTGTGCCTGAGTTGTCCCCAAGCATATGTGAGAGCATATGTGAACATTTGGCAATACAAGCTAATCAGCAGGAGCAGACACAGACCGACATGCTGCAGAGAAGGACGCCCGAGGAAGGACTGGCTGACGTGGTGGGAAGAGTAGATTAGAGGATATGTATTCATACAGGGGCTGGACACAGTAATAAGGACACATTTACAGTATTGTCGCTGTTTTGAAGTTAAGTCAAGTCAAAATTGATATCTGTAGCACATTTTAACAACCCCAGTTGACCAAAGTGCTGTACAAGTTATACAGAATATACACTATCTACAACAATCGCTAAATCAACAATAACTATACACTATAAATCAAATGGAAGAAGTAAATAAGACTGTGTTTGCATATTAAAAGCCAGGATACTTAAAAACAAGTAATGTGATTTTAAATTGGATCCTAAAATGGATTCATTTAAAAAACATAAACTGTCACTAGCAAAATGCAAATTTATGCCACCTGCCATGAAATACATTAAGTTCTCTGAGTAACACTGAAAGAAAACAGAAAAGAGGCCCAACCTTAGAGCTGTCAGCGATGACAAAGAAAGACTCTCCGTCGATCATGAAGGTGTCGATGTCGTTGGGTTTGCGAATTTTTAGGATATCAATGTCCTGGATCTTGATGAACTTGCTGGCGGAGGTATCATGTTTGTAAATGTGTGAGCCCCCAAACAACTGGGCCACAATGACAAAGAGGTGGTTGTCAATTACCATGGGCTTGCAGACGACAGTTGATGTACCTAGAGAGAAAATGACAGGAAAAAATATAAATTCAGTACATGCACAGAAGAACCCCCCCCCCATTGTACGTTCTAGTACATTCTACTAGAATGTAAGAACAATTAGGCTTGCTAACCTTTTTTTCATCCAATAAAGAGTGTCTAACTACAAATACTACAAGAAACCCATAGTTCCTTTTTTCAAGTAGATCTATCTAAACCTTATCAAAACTATTTAATAAAGTAATGTAAAAGTACCTACTCTGTGGTTCAAAAAAGCCTCTGTGAGTGATATAAATGTTATCTGTGTCAGTGTTTGCAAAGATGTGACTGTTAGTTCTTCAGGGTTCTTATAGTTTGCCCAAAGATCTCAAATTGGTCTTAAAGTCTTCAGAAGAACCTTCGTCGACTAAAATTGAGGTGTTCAGAGTTGATTAATGGAAAAAGAAGATAAAAGGAAACCATAGACACATAAATTTGTATTTCAGACTGTCACCTATTCACCTTTCTAGACAACGTTCCTTACTTTCACCTTGAGCAGTTATTATAATAAAACAATGTGAGAAGACAGGGGAAGAAAGGTCGTTTTGGTAGAACTTCTAACATTTGACAGGCGTCTGGAACTTCACAAGGGCAGATCTTATAATATTGAATTAAAAGGGGCAGGTCATTGGATAAATTTGTCTGTTTGCTAGCGGGATTCCTTAAAAATATATCGGAAGATGTGCATGAAAATGGAATTTAACCCAACTCTGAAGAGATTAACAATTGGAATTGGATCCAGGAATCTTTGGAAGGGTTTCGTCTTGATGCATGCTCAATCATCCAGGTAAGTAAATCCCAAAAAGTTGATTCTGTTCATCTGGACATAGCGTTTTCAGTGGGAGAAACGTTTCGTCACTCATCCAAGTGACAAATCAACTTTTGGGGGTTTTGGAAGGATTATTTACCATGATGAGATGTCTTCACCAATACATTGGAAGTTATCATCTTGATGTTCTCAAAAAAAAAATAGTACAAACTAGTGCTAGGATCTGATATCTTTCTACATCCAGACGCTCTATTTATGCCTGGATGTAGAGGAAATTTTCTGCATTGGCAGGTATGCTGTGTCAAACAACTCTTATTAAACTGCTGGCATAAATGGGTAATTATTTTGAATGGGAACTAGTAATTGTATCAATCAAATATATACTCATATATGCAGTCATCTGAAAAATAGTGTTGTGAAGTTCTATAGGGAAGCCAACCTGACTGAGACAAATACAATCGATATAGGGTTTCTTATACATTTACACACTGCACATTGAGGTCATTTGAGGTGAGAATATTTACACATTCTCGTATTGACTTTTTAAAAAACTCACTTTCAATGGTGTCGTATGTTCTGAAGGTCATCTCCACGTGATCCCATTCTAAGAAGCTGCATGTCCCAGCAAAAGGCTGGGCAAACACGACATACTGTTCATTACCAAAAGTGAAGGCATCCACCGAAATGGACTCGAACTTCAGTGACTGATAGGTGGCGAACTCTGAAAGGTGGCACATAACAATTAAATAGACATGAGAGAAAGATGCTGAAGCAGTCGCTTTAGCTTCTGTGATACGAGGAGATGTGCAAGAGGAGAATACCTGCTGTGATGCAGTCAAAAGAGTGAGGCAGCAGATCATTGATCTTCTTCCCCTGGTGAATGGGTGGGCCACTGCAGTAGATTTGGTCTAGAGTGGCATTGGTGTGGTGCATCCACTCCACCAACCACTTGAGCTTGCAGTCACAGATCAAATTGTTGCCTCGCAGATCCCTACATGAATGGATAGTAGAGTAAATACAGTTCAATTTTATTTATACATTTTCGTCAAGGTACTTTACATTGTAAGGTTAAGACCCTACAAAACACAAACAAAATCCCAACAATCAGACGAGAACAATCAGCAATCAGTGGGAAGGAAAAACTCCCCTTTAAGAGAAAGAAACCTCCACAGAACCAGAACCTGTGACAACAATCAAGCAAAAGACTGACGCTACAACATGAAATCATTGATATTTATTATTTATTTCTTGTTTTCTTTATTCTTTTTAAAACTGGCCTCTTATTTCCAAGAACTGTTCAGTTTGCTAAATACCCTTTGCTAAACCACAGCACGTGTCCCATCTCCCGGGTAGTCTCTGCTTATCACACACTCTCAGTTTGAATAGCTATTAAGCTTGAATACGAAGACTAGTGAATCTAGAGACACAGGAATTAATCTAGCTGATTGTGTCAGTGTGACCCAAGACAGTATCTAGTTCTTTTGTTGTGAAATTGACTTGCTGACTATTTACCCTGACACTGTGGCATCTTAACCCAGCCTTTCCTCTCTCTAGATTTGTATTTTCTTTTAATTTTCTCAACTGCAGTATGGAATAGCTTCCTCTGTAATGTTTTACTTCCTTAGACTATTCTCTCATTTTCCTTCTTGCACAGTCATTGTTTCTTTCTTTGAAAAGAAGGAGAAATACTAAGATAGATTTTGCATCTACTTATGTTTTTTAAACTGTGTGAAAAGGATTAAACATACAGCATATAAATAGTAATCAAATACAAATACAATGAACCCTTGATGACCATATCAGTAATATCTAAAGCGTATATTTGCATTGTAAGGATGGATTAGGGAGAACAGACTCACACTTTGGTCAAAGCGTCCATGCCCTTAAAAACATCTTTGGGTAGTGTCTCAAGGTTGTTGTAAGCCAGACTCCTAATCAGCAAAAAGGAAAAAAATAATAAGCAAAGTGATTACATTAGACGTAGAGCGCATCTCTACCGACATATCCATTTCCCTTAATGTGTTTTTCATTGGTTGGTGGCCAGAATGACTTGAGAAACAGAATAAAACCAAGGACATTACAAACAAAACCGGACTACTTCTAGATTCCTCTCATGACATGTAACAGTCACATGAAATGGAAGGCAATAAAAAAACCCAACATTAGCAAATTAAGATGCAATATGCTTACTTACTATACTATTTGTCCCAGATGTGGGATTTTTCTTTTGATACAGCAGCTTGTTTGTTTTTTAAATGTAAAAATCTAATTAAAAAACTAAAGGAGAGCAATCACACTGATCTATCCTTCACATACCTGAATTGTGCGTTACTGTACTGTGTGTTTTGTTCTGTTAACGCCATTCACACTTGTGTTCAGTTTATTTCAGTCGTGTAAACAATATACAGGAGTTCATTTAGCAAAGAAAATAAAACAAAATCTATACAAACAAAGCAAAGAACATTTAACATCGCTCCACCTGTTGTGATTCACTTACATATTAAAAAGGAACGGGAAGAAGTGCACACTTATTTAATCCCACCTCCTCGCCATAAGTTATCAGTTAATATTTTTTTAGCTTCCTTACTGATACAAACTTCAGTAATAACATCCATCCATCCATCCATTCACTTCCACTTATCCTTTTCAGGGTCGCGGGGGGCGCTGGAGTCTATCCCAGCTGTCTTGGGGCGAGAGGCGGGGTACACCCTGGACAGGTCGCCAGTCTGTCGCAGGGCTAACACACATAGACAGACAACCATTCGCACTCACAGTCACTCCAGTGATCAATCAGTGATTGTCCTTGCTGAATCTAAAAGAATTTATTGAGGATGTTTGCCACAGCATCCATATTATAGTCCTCGTGGTCACTGTCAATGAAATACTTGGAATCGTTGTTTAGGCTAGACCCACGTTTTATAACACTGCTCAGTATTTCTAATATTCTTTTGATATTATTTTTATTAATATCTAATATTTTTTATAATATTCCTAGATCTTAGTATGTTATATTAACTTGTTTTATGTCATTTATATCTAATTTCAGCAACTTCAGTTTTCTGTCTTAAGAAATCTCTGTATAAAGCAGTTTTCTTTTGTTATCCATGGACAGTTCATATTTTTTTCATTATATTGCCTTATTGGATGGTTTGTATTATACAATAATGTAAATAATCTAAGGAATTCATCATATGTACTATTGTCATCTTTTTTATATATTTCACACACATATATTTCTGTTTCATTAAATCCGTTTGTTAAAGCATTTATTGATTCCACTGTTCAGAATCATGTGTACTTTTTTCTTTCCATATTTAAAATTTTGTAATTCCTGCAATGGACTGTAAAAACTGGAAGATGGTCACTAATGTCATTAATCAGCAGTCCACTGACTGTCTTATTTTCATTTTGTAAAAATGTTGTCTATGAAAGTGGCACAATGTGATGTGATTCTGGTAGGTCTGGTAATTTTAATGAATAGATGAATTCACAACCTTCCAGTTCAAAGTTCATTCCTTTATCTATATAAATACAAGTTTCAGATAAAGTAATGACACTGAAAGGATGTAAAAACTGATTTAGATATTCCTTGGTATGACTAAAATTTCTGTATATAGATTTCTACAGTTAAAGTAGATAATTGATCATCTCAGTCTTAACCCCCTGGTTGTACTGTTGATTTGTATAGTAGCAGCAGTCGTTATTGATAGAAGAGAAGAAGTTGTTGCCTGGGTCTATTTCATATTCCAAGTTCTGTGTTAGTTAAATGTCTTAACTTCTAGTTGATCATGTTCTGCAATTATCTGACTGATGCAGTTGTTTTTTCCAGATGTAGCCGAGTTCTTCCTTTCAGCGTGTGCCATAAGCGAGCGTGTGGTTGTTCGTTACCTTGTTTATAGTCTAGCTTCTCCAGTGCTGTCAAATGCAGGATAT
>VOQK01022376.1:6940-17172 GCA_015052645.1 Benitochromis conjunctus
CTAAGTGTGACCTGCTGCTGACAGCATACATAATAAAGTGTTCTGCTATTGTAAAGAATTGCACATATTTGAGTGGATATTAGTTACTGTCCAAACACCTTTTACCTGACATAGTTTATATTACAACAAAAGCAGGTTCAAACAAATGTCATGTACTTAAATCATTTTCCAGTATGTTTATAACTTCACCAGATAACAGGAAAGTAATTGTCTTCTCTTTTTAATTCATCTCTCATTTTTTTCATGACTGCTTTGCTCAAACTTAGGCTGGCGGCTGGCTTAGCCACTTGTCCATTGTTAGCTTCTTTAAAGTGGCCATGTTCAGTTGGCTGAAGGTGATTTGAGTGTCTGTTTAGGTTTGCTGTTATGAATGTTTCCCAGGTGCCCCCACACACACACGCACACACGCAGCAAGTTTACTTAGCAAACTGTCTCTATAAACAGTTAGGAGTGTGCGCGTGTATACTTGTGAGTGTCTGTGCAGAATCGGAGGATTCTGGTCCCTGGCCATTCTGCTTTTCTGGTTTCTGTGCTTTTGTTTGTTTGTTTTTTTCATTAATTATATGAATATGTATTTGTCTCGTAGACATCCCAAATGGGCCTTAATTTTCCCTTCATTTCTTTTAATTTTCAACCTTTTTTTTCTTTTTATTGTGATTGCTTTATTCAGGCCTGAAGGTTGAGATTACTCACTGTGGACAGATGAAGAGGAAGTACAGAGTGTGCAATGTGACAAGAAGACCAGCCAGCCACCAAACGTAAGAATGCTTTTTTTTTTTAAATCGTATGTTCAATTACATTTTAAAAACAAAATAAATAGCACACCTAATATTCAAATATCATGTGTGCTATAGGTTTACAACAACAACAAAATCACCTACAAATGCATTTAGTCTTGTTAGATTAATTGCAGAATACTAGTTTAAAACCAAACCTTCTGTCTAGATGACTTGTCATGGTTGTAAGTAGTAAAAATTTGGAAACACTGGTCTAAGAATATTCCTGCTGACTGTAGATTTAAAAGGTTTCACATGTTGAATGTTTTTGTGTGTGTTTGTAATTCTTTAGGTTCCCTCTACAACAGGAGAATGGTCAAACTATAGAGTGCACAGTAGCTCAGTACTTCAAAGACAAGTATAAGCTCATCCTGCGATACCCCCACCTACCATGTTTACAGGTGGGGCAGGAGCAGAAACACACCTACCTGCCTCTAGAGGTAAGCATCTTCAGCCTCTTGTTCAGATAGGTGACTTGAGATTTTTCTTTTTTTTTTCTTGTTCCTCTTAATGTTTTGTGCCTGTGTGCCCCAGGTGTGTAACATAGTGGCAGGACAGCGCTGCATCAAAAAACTGACAGACAATCAGACCTCCACTATGATCCGTGCCACAGCCAGATCAGCACCAGATCGTCAGGATGAGATTAGTAAACTGGTGAGTTATATGAACTGTTTTTCACAAGTTTGACACCATTCCTGCAACAACAAGTGAAGGAAAACAGGGAATGTTTACATTGTGCCAACTGCTACACTCAAGTAATTCATCACTGATGTTTGCTCAGAGGTCTAAGGCCAATGGCAAGCACTGCCAACATGATAAACTTAAAAATTAATGGGTTCAGTGAGGCCAGTGCTATAAAGACAACAACAGTCTTTGAGATTGATGGTTGTAGTGAACCGCGGATGAATTTGCTAATTGGTAGACAATGACGTTTACAATTGTAGTTCATAATATTATGATTATCAATAATAATAGAGATTACGTTGAATATGAAGGAATAAACATAAATAAAAGGAAATGAATAACTTGACTAAAATCTTAAAGTGTGCTGTATTATGCTAATGAGTATGTGTGTTTATCCAGATGAGAAGTGCCAACTTCAACACTGACCCTTACGTTCGTGAGTTCGGAGTGATGGTTCGGGATGAGATGACGGAAGTGAATGGCCGTGTCCTACAAGCTCCTTCCATACTATATGGAGGCAGGGTGTGTGCTAATGTGCTTTTAATGCATGTTGCTGTCACAGAATTACTTTATTCATTTTTATTCAAGTAACTTCATTGTGTGTGGCATGATTGGCACTAATTACGTTGCTCTCATTGCAATTTGCAGAACAAAGCAATAGCCACACCAATCCAGGGAGTGTGGGACATGAGGAACAAGCAGTTCCACACTGGTATTGAGATCAAAGTGTGGGCCATTGCCTGCTTTGCGCCACAGAGACAGTGCACCGAACTTCTACTTAAGTAAGCACGATACATTGAACGTATGTTATCTATCATATGCAGATGTATTTCATGTCATCGTGTATGCATGTCATTGTTTGATAGTAGACAGCCTAAGGAGTGAGCTGGGTGTGTTTAAAAAGTTGTAATCAGAGTGTAGGTCCGTTACAGAAGTGTGTAAACACAATCATTCAGTTTTCTTGTTTCTGTAAAATGTTGGCCAAGTTTACTGTGCAAATATAGTTCTGTGTGACCACGTGCCAACTACATACAGCTGTGCTGTGTATTTATAGTGTGTAGGCCAGGCTTTGTCTGCTGCATTCATGTTATTCTTGTATTTAAGCAAGTCAGTATGTCCTGACTTTTCATGGCACTCACCAAGACTGACCAGCTCCTTTTTAATTAAAGTCTGGAAAACCAAACAGTCTTTCAGTGTAATTTAAAAATAAATGCTGGAAAAAGCAGTCCAATGGGATAGGCAGGTAGGACTTCTTTAAGTGTGAGTCTTTATCCTGCGCTTGATTTCGCTTTAAAGTTAGTCGAGGACTTACATTAATTTTTTACTCAGCCCTCAAATGTCATCTAACCTAAACTAGGACTATGTCTTAACTCATTTATCTTTAAATTAACAAGTTCTCAACCTGTCAGAGCTTTCACAGATCAGCTGAGGAAGATCTCTCGAGATGCGGGAATGCCTATCCAAGGTCAGCCTTGCTTTTGTAAATATGCCCAGGGAGCTGACAGCGTCGAGCCCATGTTCAGGCACCTCAAATACACCTACCAGGGCCTCCAGCTGGTGGTAGTCATCCTACCAGGGAAGACACCCGTTTATGGTGAGGGATCTTCTTTTACTATGGTATTTAGCTGGGAACATGAGAAATTTTACTGCTCTAAGAGTGTGTTTTTTTTTATTATTATTATTTTTTTATTATTTTTTTATTTTTGTTTGCTTGTTTTTTCGGGAACAGTCATTGTGGCTTCTCTGGGCAGGTGCAGTTTAAATACACAGTTTTAAAAGCCACTGATGTGGCTCTCCACTCAGCAACAAGTTTTGCTCATTGTTGCTTCTCCTTGATGTTTGCATTCAGCTCTGTAAAACAGTTTGACACTCAAGGGCTTTCAGAGTTCCATTTAAATCTAGTTTAAGTGGTTAAGTTGTGACATCACAAACAGTTAAACTCTCATTTAAGAAGATGGGACTGTACACAGATGTGAAAACTTTAAGCCTGCTTTGTAGAGAATGAGAGTTTGCTAAATTAATTGAGTGTTGGGTAAAGTTAGGCATCATGTACTTGTCCAAAAGTATCTAATTTTGATAATTGAACTCTTATTAATGAGTGAAGCTTTAACCTTTAATAAAGAACCAAAATCAGGGAAAATTGTTGTTCGTGTTGATTATTTATAACTCTCCTTGAACCTGAAGGGGGTCTTTAATTAGTCCCTACCACTCCAACCACATTCTGCTGCAACTTCAAAGACGACCTCCCCACTTCTGGTGTATCTGAACATGCTGCTGTGCCATTCCCTGCTGAACACGTTTTACTGCTTCTGTAGCTGCTTTAGAAGTAAACCGCAAGAAATTACAGAAAACGTTATATACTCTGTTTCATTTTTGAGCTTCAAGTTAGTTATTTTAAGGAATTTGTGCATAAGACATTTATCCTTTATGTAGAAATGCTTTTAGTCAGCATACTTATGTGCACTAAATCATCTGGGCAGAGCAAGATTGTGCAACACTACTTATTTATTATAGCAGATCAAATAATTTCTCCTCCTTGTTCTGATGTGTTTTTAGCTGAGGTGAAACGTGTTGGGGACACGGTTCTTGGCATGGCCACACAGTGTGTGCAAGTGAAGAATGTTCAAAAGACGACGCCTCAGACTCTTTCCAACCTGTGTTTGAAGATCAATGTCAAGCTGGGCGGTGTTAACAACATCCTCCTCCCACAGGGCAGGTTAGTGGAAATTCTGGTGAATTCTAATCATGAAACTAATGAGTTGTTTTTATATTTTTCCAACACAGGAAAGCCATGTCATTGTGTTAAACTTTTTTATCTACATCTACTATGTTCATCCCTGTTCTAGGCCGGTGGTGTTTCAGCAGCCAGTGATCTTTCTTGGTGCAGATGTGACACATCCACCTGCAGGAGATGGAAAAAAGCCCTCTATCGCTGCTGTAAGCAACAACACATCCAGACCTACCCTACCCACAATATGTTATATTTTTGTGTCTGTGTGGACTGACAGAGTCACAAGATACTGTGTTCTAGCGTAAATACAGCCACTTCACAAATTATGCAACAGAACAATGACATCACTGCCTCAATAGGAAGAAAGAAAACTGTTTGACCTCCAAGCTCATCCTAATAAAAGTGTCATTGAAATGTGATAGACTGAGAAAGTCCATCTGTCATGTGTTTTTTGTTGCTATTTTTCTATGTAGGACATCAAAATGTTAACGCGTCTATCACGATAATTTGTCATTCTCAGTAAATCCCTTTAATGTGCTTATGTTTTTGTTCATTCTTTCTTTCATTTTAGGTGGTTGGTAGCATGGATGCCCATCCCAGCCGGTACTGTGCCACAGTACGGGTGCAGCAGCACCGCCAGGAAATCATTCAGGACCTGGCTACCATGGTGAGGGAGCTCCTGATCCAGTTCTACAAGTCCACCCGCTTCAAGCCCACCAGAATCATCTACTATCGGGATGGTATCTCTGAGGGCCAATTCAACCAGGTGATCCATATGTCCAGGACTACACAGAATAAACTTATAACAAACAGGAAAAGTGGTTGACTTTACGTATGCACTTGTGCTGCTGTAGGAAAATAAGTGAGCTGGCAAAAGTTGCTGTTAAATGTTAATCATGCTTTTGTTATACATCTATTGTTTTACGGGGAATCTTTAAGATCTTACGACTTTGTTACGTGCAGGTTCTTCAGCATGAGCTGCTGGCGATCCGGGAGGCCTGCATCAAACTAGAGAAGGACTACCAGCCTGGTATTACCTTTGTGGTCGTTCAGAAGAGACACCACACGAGACTGTTCTGTATGGACAGAAATGAGAGGGTTAGTATTGTGTCATTGCTAGTACTGGGAATTTATATGTGAATTATCTGTGTCAATTATTTATTGTAATTGACTGAGTGCATAGAACTTTAGGAATAGAGTGATGTAATATGCTCTCAGCAGTGTCCCTAATAACGCTTCTGATTTAGTTACAAAGATTTTTAAGTATCTCATCATCATATGCCGTTGCTATGAAATGCAACAACTCGTCTTCAAACAAAAACTAAAAAACAAAAACTGGGACAATAAAACACCTTGAGACACTGGCTTCTTGTCTGTTAGAATTTTGATGATCCTTCAAGGTTTTAAATGGACCGGCGTCACATTAATTAGCTGAACTCTTGCTTTATCATAATCAGGTTAGAGATCTAAAGTCGACCAACCAGATGCTCTTGGATGTTCCACGATCCAGGCATAAAAATAGAGGTGATCTAAACCTTTGTGGTGGCTGCAAGTAGAGTGTGGCACATTTGACTTTATCTCTTTATCGTGCTGCACCTCTGTTCTTGTTGTTTTTCTTTTCTTTAGTCACTGTGGGGATTTTCTTGTTGTGTTTCATGGTTTGGCTGTTTTCATAGTAGAGCACTTTGGTGAACTCTTGTTTCTATGTATTTATTTATTTTATTGTGCTTTGTAAAAACAAATTTCTTTTATATTCACCACCTCGGGAGGTTTCAAAGTAATGTAGGCTTGTTGGGTCAGCACGCACTTAAACAATGCCAACTTAACAAGCATTTCCGTGGATATTTTTTATAGGTTGGGAAGAGTGGCAACATTCCTGCGGGCACCACAGTGGACACCAAAATAACTCACCCATCAGAGTTTGACTTCTACCTTTGCAGTCATGCTGGCATTCAGGTAAAAACCAGGTTTGATAAGAAGTATTGGTAAAGGCATCTTCCACTGCCACTGTGTTTTCAAATGAAAGCAGATAGTGAGTCAAAAACCAACAAGTATGGCTGACATCCGCTTTACTTCCGGACAGGGAACCAGCAGGCCGTCTCACTATCACGTGCTCTGGGATGACAACCACTTCTCATCAGATGAACTGCAGGTCCTTACCTACCAGCTTTGTCACACTTACGTGCGCTGCACCCGGTCAGTATCCATCCCAGCACCAGCTTACTATGCCCATTTGGTAGCTTTCCGGGCTCGTTATCACTTGGTGGACAAAGAGCATGACAGGTGAAGAATTTAAAATCTCTTAGTTCGCAGACGTTTGTCTCCTTGTTGGAAAAACTTACAGTTCTGCAACTTTTTTCTCTTTCAGTGCCGAGGGCAGTCACACATCAGGTCAAAGCAATGGACGTGACCACCAGGCCTTGGCCAAAGCTGTTCAGGTCCACCAGGACACCTTGCGCACCATGTACTTTGCCTGAGAGCACCCAACTCTCAGGTTAGCGTGGGTGAGACCTCACTGATGGAACCCACTACCCTCCGCTGTCTCACTGTCAGCTGTAGATAACATTACAGTGGTTTCACATTGTGATCTCCCTACCAGACAAACATGTCAGTAACCCAAATGTCTACAATTGTACTTAAACCCACCAAAACCATTCCAGCAGTTAGACTGTAACATGCAAAAGAGTCATTCTTTCTTGAGGATTGAGCTGGAAGAGGCTTTATTTACATGTTGTGCATTAGTTGTATTTGTACTTGTTATACGTTTTTTGTTTTTTTTGTTTTTTAAAAGGGTGCAAATTATGAAAAGAAAAGGCAGAGTTTGTACGTTGATAGAAGAATTTTCTTTTATTTTTTTCTTTTTTTTAAAACTAGCAGGCGGTAACAGTATACAGTGGTGTGGTTTCACATTTAGAAGAAGCCAGCCGCCCTCCTTCTCCTTTAGTTTTGTTATTAGGCTCTTGGTGCTTGAAGGGAGAAGGCAAAAATCAAAAGATGTTGGGGTCCATTAACTGTTATATGCCTAATGATTTAGACCTCCCCACAGACATTATTTATCAGCCTATCAAAGCAAAGTGCACTGACCAGGATGAGAGCTTCAATCAGGACAAAATTACTTATATATATTGAGGGTCGTTTGTGTTTGTTTTCCCCCTACGTAAGGCACTATGTGATTAAAAAGTGCCATTTAAGAGTTTCTTTTTCTTTTTTGCCAATTCTATGTAAAACTACGAAATTTTTCTTCCAGTATTTGTCCTCTTGACAATGACGATCTTATCATGCCAACTCTGATGACAGTTAATGATCTTGACATCAGATTTGTTTAACCCGTGAATCAACACTTTTTCATTTATTTTTGTTTATTTTTAATGAAGCTCTTTTTGTATTTAGAAATTGGGAAAAAAACAAACGAACATTGTTTTCCTCCTTTGCCCCACTGTTAAGTCTGAACTGATAAACCAGTGACCTGAGATATAATGTATTGGGACTGGTTCCCAGTAAGGACACATTTCTAATGTATTCTGAGCCATGTTGACAAAAGACACTTGATTAGGAAGTCACCATAGTG
The DNA here is from genome assembly GCA_015052645.1 of Benitochromis conjunctus. Taxonomy (NCBI): domain Eukaryota; kingdom Metazoa; phylum Chordata; class Actinopteri; order Cichliformes; family Cichlidae; genus Benitochromis; species Benitochromis conjunctus. Next base: position 14,700 of record VOQK01022376.1, read on the forward strand.
GGGAACGTGTTAAAATCTGTGTGATTCCCATCTGTTTTTACAGACTTTTAAAAATTTGACTAATTTCTCCAATGGATATGCATGTAGCTGGCTCATGTTTTAGATATTTTAGGCATTTGTGATAATTGTTTATTTCTTCCTTTATACACATCAACCCTACTTCTATTTTTTTAATGTATATAGCACAGGATGGTGTATTCTGCTGTGTCATTTGTGTGGCTTGTCGGTAACCAGGAACCAGGCATTCGGTACAGTGGAGTCAAAGCTGCAACATTTTAGAGTTTAACTGATTGAAATTCCTTAAAACCTCTTTAACTTAGTGTTTGCTCCAAGAACTAGGAGCTGTCATCGCACAAAAGCTTGGGTTTTATGCAAATGACTTTTTTGTGAGTCTGTATACTATTTAGTAATGTTGGTAATAAGGTATATTTTGAATAAGCCTTCAGTGGAAGCTGCTGAAAGATTATAGATTTTCTTTTTTTTTTTTCCTCCTTTTTCTCCCCTTTTTTAAAAACTGGCCCACATGTTAGAAAAAATGGTCTAAATTAATATTGTCTTTGTATGCAGATAAATGCGAATATATGGCCTTTTAAGACTGCCATGTCTTACTAATAACATTATTATATAATAACATCCCACCTAAGTTTTACTAATGCTATAAGCAGGCGAATGTTGACATAGTCTTGAGTGGAGGCGAGTAGTTTATCTTTTCTAACTATGCATCATTTTTAACCAAGAGATTTAGCAGTGGGTATCTCACATGAATTGGAGTCATTTCTAGAGGTAGATAATCAGGGCTTTTTATGTTGTTTTTAGCAGATTGCATTTAGTAGCGTTTCTTAGTGCTTATCAACGTCTTCATACCTTTCTAATAGGATGAAGTATTTATGTGGTCATTTGTAACATTGTAGATTTTATAGCCTATAAATTGGGTGTATCCTTTGTAACACACAGTCTTTCCTAGCCAAACAAGATTATGAACTTTTACATGATTAATATTAAAAAAAAAGAAATATATATATATATATAATTATATGAAAGCACAAAAGGACATCTCAATTCTAGGTGCTAGATGTTTTCACTGTAAAACACCTTAAATCCTCACTGGACTGGTCCACAAGGCTCCGTAGTTGCATGCTAAGAAACAAGTAAGCGTCATAATGTTTAGGATCTTTTCTCTCCCTTTGATGGACCTCTCTATGGTTCCCTTTGTACTCATTACCTGTAAAAGCAACTAGAAATCCGACTGACTGTGTTTGTGGGGCATTCTGAAAAATCTGTACTTGATATTTACTGTTATGATGTCAATATTGTTCTTATCGGTGCTGGTCTCACAACATGTAAATGTGGATGCACTTTTGATAGCAATGGTGTGACTTTTATAGATAATCAACTGAAGCGAGAGGCTCGGCCGTTTTGTGTGACGCTGGTGTAATTGTGTGGAAATGGTCGTGTGTACTACCTCTTGTTACCTGTTTTAAGTGTTATGGTAACATCACACTGCTGGCCATTTCCGTATAATTACCCCTGCTATCTATCTAATTGGCGCTGTTTGAGTCTCGCATCTTGACAGAAGAGGTTTTAAACGTTTGCTGTGCGTGATGGTGAACGTGCTTTCTCAGTTTATGTAGTTACGCGATTTTTTTTTTTTTTTCGCCCTCATAGTTTTGCTCAGACTGATGAGAGAATGTGTGTTTTGAGTGTTGAGCTGTACGACCAAATTCTTGAACTGTGTTTGTATCTACACACAGATTTCCCTGCTTTCTTTCCTTTTATTCTATGCACCAATAAGAAGCAGCATTATTTTTTTCCGAATAATAACTCCTTTGCTTTTCAGTTGAGCAGCATACCATCAAAATTTATCACCCATATTTGGTGTGATCATTTGATTTCATTGTTCAGTACAAAGTAAATGTACCCAGTTGGTGCTGCGTGTCAGACCGGGGAATAGAAATTGCTTATGAGCTGAAGTAATCTAGAAAAGCGTGCTCGCTGATAGATTGACAGAGCCTGCAAACGATCACGTAATGCTTGTTGAAATCTGTGTGAAAATGACGTGACCGAAGGTTTATGTCGAATTTTACCCCAGAGCATTTATTTCTATGTACAATCATGCTTTTAAGTCCCTTATTTAAGCTTTAGGTTTGTTGTGATCCAGTCATCTCAATCAGAGTAAGTGGATCAGAACAGATTCATTAATCAGGAGAAGCCCATCTTTGGCTCTGTACGTGGAAATGTGAATGTCCTTGTTTCTGTGTGAATGCAGGCCTTTGTAATGCAACCACAGCTATCTTCACTCACTCGAATGTTCAGTTCTTCGACGGTTCCTCAAAGGGACGCGTGGGAATATAGTGTAATAGTTGAAAGTCCTTCTCTAGAAGATAACCGTCATGTACTGTTGACAGATTGATTCCTTTTTTCCTGTAACAGCACAAACAGAAACTGACTGGCTTGAAACTTTAAGCTGTCTTTT
>VOQK01022384.1:1079-12862 GCA_015052645.1 Benitochromis conjunctus
GACTGAAGTTGCTGAATTTTAGGTACATTGAATGCTGTTTACTCACAGGGTGTATATTAGTATAAGACGCTTTCATTAATGTATTATCTATTTTCTGTTAGCTGTTATCCTTAATTAACATACTGTACATGGGATAAGATTAAAGTTTTGGTTGCTGTTTGTAAGTTGGGAAAAGCTTGTGGTGAAAGTGTAATGTAAACAAACATCACAAGCAGAAGTACTGAAACCTGTGTTAAAAAATACTTTAGTAAAAGCTGAAGTACTGATTCAAATTCAAAGCTCTGAAAAATACTCAGTATTAAAGTAAAAAGAATCTCTTTAGAGGACATTTCTACCAGCTATGTATTTATTTTATTTTTATTTATTCGTTTTTTTTGCCAAGCTAACTGATACTCTTGTCATAGTAATATCACAATGAAGCAAACCAAAAGGATACAAACTTTATTTCAATTTAATTCAAATTCTAACGAAAGTATTCAGCTTGCACAGCTGTTATGTGGCGCACAATCAGAGAAAAACAAAGGGAATAAGAAAAACGTTCTATTTGCATTTGCCTACATTACAGATGGGTGGTTTTGCCTCCACACTAAACAGGAAAATGAGTACAGTCTGGGGTTAAAGTGTGATTCAGCAGGTGTGGAAACCCAAAAATCGACTGTAGTGGTTCAGCTTGCGGAAAATAATCACTTAGAAATAAGTAACAGTCATTTCTATGGTAAGCTTACTATATTTAGTTTACGGCTATGATCAGCTGACCTGTGTTGCTGCTTTTTGAAGTTGTCTGTGTTTTGTTGAGATGAGCATAACATTCCCAGATTAATACATTTTCATTAAATTTGCACTTTAAAATTTGGTTTATTTCACACAACACACGTGACGCAGCAGAGGACTGTGACATTACACACCATGAGGCTCACTAATCCATGATGGGATTAGACCAACACTCCACGTGCATTAATGTGCCAGATTTGACAGCACGTCATTGGGTGTCTAGCACACTTAAAACTGACTGAGTCAGGGGTGACTCAAATATCTTGTGCAAATACGAATGAAGGCGCATGAAGAAACCGACGATGCTGATACACAGATGTCTGCCACTGCCGTCCCTCTGGACAAAGATAAGGTGCTTGTGATTTGAGCAGGAGCTCAATTTGTAGACTTTGCTTCTGCTACAGTGCAAGCTTGTGTGTTAACGCACTGCACACGCACTGAGACGGAAGCTGTTTTGACAGGGTCATGCCCTGTGAGTGTCCTTTGTGGAGGACATACAATTGTTGTGTCTGCCTGATGTTATCCATGTGCTAAATATAATATAACAGAGTTAGCAGAGATGTTGTTTCAGCTGCAATGTTGTAAGGCGGGGGAAAAAAACCTAACCCTTGGCCCAACAAGGTGTCAAACAAGAATCTGTCACTAAAATGTAACTGCACGTCCATCTTCTCCAGTGATAAGATGGTGAGACGGACATAAGTCACTCACTGTTCACTGTTCACTGAAGTCAACACTGAAGGGTGCTGTTATTAGAGGCATTATCTTAAAAGAGATTTCAGCTATCAGGTCAAGCAGGAGGTTTTCCCAGAGGACACAGTAGTAAATCCCACTGAGGTGCCAAGAGTCCACAACAGATCTTGGTTGCCTGATACCTATCAGAGAGCACTTAACCTAATAATGCAGAAACTGCCCTCCTCCTAATTCTTTCTCACAGTTTAAAAGTTTAACAGATGGAGTTAGTTTGTTATTTACCAACATCTGGAGATCTGTAAGAGGTCTGACATTCTCTTCATGACAAGCAGATCATTTGCCTGTGTACCAGGTAGCAGAAAGAAGCAACGGCACAAGGGAGCAGACCTCTTTCCAGGCATTCCCATTATGGCCCACTGCTACTGATGGATAATTGCACTTTAGCTGTGACAGTGCAAGAAAGCTGCCATGGCGCCAGTGCTTGGGCACTATGAAGAGCTTGTGGGTTTTGTACCCACCAGAATAACACCAAGATTCTCCTTCTGACTGTGCTAGAAAAAAGAAACCAGGTGAACTGGAGAAAATGGGTAAACAGGAAATCTGAGCCATGACCAGTGAGAGAAGGCAACAACCAGTGAAGGGTTGTCTTATATGTTCACATTGCTCTTATAGCAATTTTCATGGTGATCAGGTCCACTTCTTCCTTCTCAAATGTGTCCAAAAACATCTACACAATGTATAGAATTCAACTTCCCTTTATTGTGTGAGAGACATCAAGTCTCCAGCATGGATCTGTACTTCCATGTTGCGAACCACTCTGATGAACAGCGTGAGATTTTGAGACTGCAACAGCAGGCTACTGGCTATTTCAAACAAGCCTACTGTGTGTGCAATGCACACTGCTGCCATCATGTTGTCTGTTCATTCTACAACATGTCTGGTTTTTCAGTGGAGGGGATCTAAGTGTTTTAAAACTCTAACATCTGTAGACAGCTTCGGAAAGTTTTTGTGGAGAGAAAGATATGTCCAACAATTTCTCCAAGAGCTTGAAACTGGCAAATATTTAATGACTTGGAGAGCTATGCAGATGTCCATATACTCAAATACATAACTCATATATGTAGCTCTCTTAAGGGGATCCCTTGAGGAGAGTCAGACATGGCATTTTCCAAAATGCCATGTCTGACTCCAGATGAGAGAGATGAACACTCTGCATTCATCTTGCCTGTTATACTGATCTCTGCCCCTGAGAATCCACAGACGTCATTATGTCACCAAACGGTTTACAACATTTTATAATCTTTGAAAAGTTATAAACCTTTTAGAAGTTTCTAAATGAATCTCCAAGCTAAAGTTTACTAAGGCAAGATCTGTGACGTCCACCTTTGCTGGTGATAACATGCTGTGACAATGGACAGTATATTAGTCACTTAAAAATTATTTTATTTAACCTAGTGATGAGGCACTAGGTTAAATAAAATAACCTAGTGCCAGTTGGGGGTGCCCAACTGGTTACGGTAGATAGCTGCCCTTCCTTGGGCCTGATTCTCTGGAGGTTTCTTCCTGTTAAAAGAGGGTTTTTCCTTCCCACTGTTGCCAAGTGCTTGCTCAAAGGGGGTCGTTTGGTTGTTGTGGTTTGTCTCTATTATTGTCGTGTCTTTCCCTTATAATACAAAGCGCTTTGAAGTGACTGTTGTCGTGTTTTGGTACTATATAAATAAAAAAGCCCTGAAGACAACAAAATGAATAACAAACTTAAACTTGGCCAAAAATGGCAAAATGCAAAAAACCACAAACATGGAAATTAAGTAAGGTTCTCAGTCTGCTCGAGTGAGTTTGGTTGTGTAAAAAGCAATAACACTCACCCTCTGTGTGAGAAAATCCCTCTGCAGTGACTTTCCACTGAATCAGCACTCCGAGGAGTGCCAGGACAGGCCACACCCCCAAGATAACCCAAGTAAACCAGCACACTGGCTTCTTGGGATCCACCTACAAAAAATACAGTTCCAGTGTCAGTTATATCCTTAACTGTTGACCAGTTAATTAATTTCTCTTCTCCATTTCCCACCAGTTTAAATTATTTTTTATCTGCTTTTTCTTGCCAAGTTAAGTGCCTGAGCACTGAGGGTGTTCTATTCGGTGCAGATCTTTAAGCCACCTGAGGCAATTATTTGATATATGCTCTATAAATATAAATATAATTGATTTGACCTGTCAAGGCCTTTATCGACATTCCACACTTGAAGAAAAGTATTTGTAGTCCTGTTTCTACCAACAAAAAGAACACCCTTTTTCAAAATATGTTTTACATATTCCACTTTTATTCTGACACACATATTACTAGAAAATGTGTTTCAGAATATGGACTATGTTAGAATGACATTTTCCATAAAAGACAAGTTTTTTAAATAACTTTTATAATATCTATCATTCTCACAAACATGTAGTCAGAAAGATGCACAGAAGCATACCCTGATGTGCTTACCTTGAGTCTCTCATAAACGTAGTGTACCAAAGCGAACAGCTCTATAAAATAATCCACGGTTACGGTTATGATGGCAGAGCCAAATGTGGCAGTGGAGAGGGTGACAAAGCAGCGCTGCCACTGTAGTGTGAGGACAGCAAACAGTGTCCCAGAACCCAAGAGAATACCCAGAGGAACCCACACTGTTCTGGGGTGGTAGAACTCCTCCATGACCTAAGAGAGAAAGGAAAAGTGTTCCTTTTTGCTTTTTTGTATGTGAATCAATTTGGCATCATCATGCCTAAATAGTATTTCAGAGTTAAGAAAAAAAAAAAAACCTACAACCTACAATTGTACACTTGTATAAAACCTACATTACCTCAAAACTCACTGCAGAAGTGACACGTGGACAAATATAAACCGGTAAATTTTGTTGCTGAGATTGCACTGAAACAACTGGGAACATTTTCGTGAAACTGGAGGGGTGAATCATGGGAAATGTATCCCAGTTCATTTTTGTGTGGGCTGGTCCAGGAAAATATGTAAACATGTACATATTACCTTCTCCATGTCATGTATTGACAAAACTGGCTTCAGCTTTGCTATTTGCCTTAACTGGACGAAGCCTTTTTGCAACACAGAACTAATATGTTTATTCAATTTAAAATTCAAGTCCATAATGACTCCCAAATTTGTGACATGTTGTTTGATATAAGACACCAACCAACCACAATTCCCAAGCGGGTTGCATGAGATATTTATTGGACCTGAATGCAATCACCTCCGTTTTTCTCTCATTGAAACTCAAAAAGTTCAGAGCCATCCAAGCTTTGACATCTTCAAGGCAGTTCAGAAGGATTTGGATGGAGCCTGGGCCATTAGGTGCTAAAGGCAAATAAATTTAGCAATCGTCTTCAGCGGGTGAAAGGATATTTTGTGTTTTCTAAAAATAAACCCCAAAGGGAGAAGATACAATGAAAAAACAAGAGGACCAAGGTTTGGGGGTGGGGGGGTGGGGGGGTGGGGGGCTGAGGTGGACTCAAAATTTTCAACATTAACATTAAACGTTCTGTCATGTTTTCTTGTATAGTTTTATTTTAGACAAATTACAGGTACATAGTGATGGCGTGCAGTTCATTTATACACCTTTATTCTATAGACAATTGAAACTGCTTTCTTGGCCTTAGCTCCAGTGTTATTCATACAAGATGTGTTATGAGTGATATATCAAATGCACATATTGTTTAATAATTTGGCTTTCATGTGCCTATACATATAATTCCCAAAAATAAGCAAATTACCACCAGTGATGCAACTCCAACCAGCAGGCCCAGCAGCAGGCCCACCATAAACAGCCCCACACTGCGAACCAGCATTGTCACCAGACCACACAGGGTCCCGATACCCAAGCCGATGCCCACGGACGCCTCCACACTCAGCTGAGTGTCCATCACCCTCTCCTTATAGCACAGCATGAAGATGACCACAGAGCCAAACATTAGGCCTGTTAGAAACAACACGGCCTTGAAGCATCGATAGCCTGGAGGACAGATGGAAAATAAACAACTGTGAAGATATCACCAGCATACAAATGCATACAATCTACACACAAGCATGAGTAAAAAAATACAGAATTTAAACACATCAAAGTGATAAGATGAAACACAAAAGAGCAACAGTACAGTTCAGCTTCAGGGGTCTTCATTTTGAAACTGCAGAGCAAGTCTAGTATATATCAGTGAAGCGTAAGCAATCTGAAAACAGCAGCAGAAGAGGTCCAGAGCTGCACAAGGACACTGTCATGAAGGAGATGCCTAAATTTAAACTAGCTACGTTTTTTTTTTTTTAGACTTGTGTCAGTAATAATAACAAAAATAATGGTTAACTGTTATTAATAAAGAATAATAACCTTTACTGATGTATGAAAACTAGAGCTGTCAAAGATGATGCGTTAACGCGTCGTCACAATTAACACGATTAAAAATTGAATAAACGCGTTTAACTCATCTGGAGCGCAGAATGGACAAACTTCGGACAAACTGTCCGAAATGCGTTGACAGAGACATTTCAGGGATTTTGAGTCATTCTGCGCTCCAGATGGGTTAAAAAATTGTAATCGCGTTAATCATGAAGATGTGTTAATGCGTTAACGCTGACAGCCCTAATGAAAACCCTTTAAAATCAAAATTTGGTTTCCAAATTTTGATTCTTCTTAATTTGAACATGAACTTACATTAATGTGTTATCTGTCTTCATTATTGGCCACATTTACTGAAAACTCCATGGATTATTTCAAAGAACATTGGTTTAGTGAGACATAAACATTTACAGCTGCTGATGGGATGGATGAGCCCATGACTGTAGCAAACCAAAATTACATTTTTAATGGAACAGTAAAAACCATTAGTGTGTATGAGCAGTAAGTGCCACAGGTATTTGTTTCCCGATTTAACATTTTGCTTTGGTTCTGTAATTACACTGCACTGTTTTCTCCATTCAGCCCAATGATTAACTATACGCTGTTTGTGTTTTTGCAAATGGCTCTTGAAATTAAAAGGATCTTATCGTATTTCATTTGAAAAGATAAAATATGCCAGGGAGAAAGCATAATGAACAGAAAAAAAAAAACCCATGATAAACAGCAATCACGCTATGGTGGCTAAGACAGAGAGACGCACTTTCTCGCCGCAGAACGGTGAGAAGCGATAAACTCGCTCTATAAACATTTATGAAATTGCTTTAAAATATGATAATCATCATATTACTAAAGGTCATCCACATTCATTAGTCAGCAGGCTCGCTGAATAGAACAGCTGCTCTCCTAGTTTTCCTTTTTTTCACCTTTCCCCCATATGTTCCCTCTTGTCCTTCTTGGCTTTCTTTCCATCTTAAAGTGTTTTAACTCAGTGAAAACAAAGAAACAAAAATACTCTGAAAGATTAAAGGCTCATCTTATCAATACTTTAAATCTCCTTGTCCTTGCTTCTATGTTTATTAATGTTTGTGTCCCCCTTTATGTCGTCTCAGTAGCTCCGTCTCTCTGACTGGGCTCTGTCTCGAGGGGACCCAAAGTTAGATTGTTATCTTTGTGTAATCAGGCATTGCACAGCTGAGCCAAACAATGCTCCTCTTCTCATCCAAACCACCGTCCATGCTCCCCCCCCCTTGTGACCATACCTCATTTATTTGACACACTTCTTATAGCTTCCTTTATTCCTTCCCCTGTGTCGTGTGTGTTTTCCTAGATACCTTTCAGTTGCTGTGTGCAGTGAAAGCCACTGTATTCATCACAGCTGTTTGCACTTCTTCTGTAACAGAATGCCTGAAGGAGTACAAGTCCTGACATGGAGTAATTCAAGCATTTCCATAACATCTACAGCTAGCAGAAAATGTGTTTGGTCAGCAGCTGTCACAAATCCGCAACAATATTCTTTCATATTCGATGGTCCCCATAAATCAGCAAATGATTTCTGAAATAAATTGTTTTTCCTTTACTTCTGCCATCTTTTCTTCTTCTTTCCCTTCATTAGCTTTCTATCTTTCCAACTGTTCTACTGCTTTTCCCATCCCTCCCACTCCCTTCATTCCTCCTCTTTGCTCTCCCTACTTTTCCTCCATCAAACCCTCCCATCTGTTCACGCACGTCTTTCTACCTTTTTTCTGTGCTTCATCTGTCTTGTTCCAATAAAATCACTCATCCTTTGTAATTCTGACTCAAATAAATGACAGCTAACCCTCTCTTCCTAAGACGTTGGAGGTAAACTAAATTCTGCAGTACCAAGAGGACTTTATCAGCAGGGAGAATCAATCTTCCTGCTGATAACGGTTTTCTTCATATTGTTCAAATGTGACTGCGGGGTTTCCAAGAAACAGCAACAATATGCTCCGCACCTCATTTGCAGAAGAGTGATTATAGCTCTGAGAGTGACAATGCATGGTGTCAAACAGAGAGACAAACAGACACCCTAGGACTGAGGAGCTAAAGTATTTGAAGTAAAATGACGGCGTTGTGTATTTGATGTCTTGTTTTATTTCTTGCTGTTGATTTTTCGGCAGCATGTAAGGAACAATTTTAGGTGACACCTTCGATCATAGCCAGCAATGTCCAGCATAATAACAGTATAACTTAATAGTGTGCTAGTATATAAACAAGAACACGTAGTGCATGCAAAAAACTTTGAAATATGGACATCACATTTTGTTTCTTACTAAATGAATGTGACATTTTTCAGAAAAAAAGAGTGATGACTTTTGCAGCAGTTCTTAGGATTATCAGAAGAGTCATTTGACAATTTAAGTTGCATTTACACCAAAAAAGTGCTTTGAAAACATTGTGCTGCTTCAGTCTGCTCTTGCAATATCTTTGAACAGTGTACCATACCTTTTTTTAATAAAAGAAACATTATGTGGTGTATGTGTATGCTGTCAACTTTGTTAAAATATAGTTCCCAGGTAGCCTGTAATGCAGAGACTCACACTAGTGTATTACTGGTGTATACAGTTTATGTGCTCTGAATCTCCCCTTGTGCATTTGCATGCACCAGCCTTCTCTGAGGTTCAACATATTCAACATACATCAATATTCATCCAAAAAACAGCATACAGGTTGTTCTGGGGCTGTTGCAGGTTGGGGCAGCTGCTCCCTGATTGCACCTGACATCTCCAATCGACTGCAGGATTTATCCAAACAAGGGGCTTCTCTGCTTAAAATCCTATAAGTCTGCCTACAGCAACAAAACTTTATATACCATCCTAGTGGCAACAATCAAATGCAGATCAGGTGCATAATAATATTTTTCTTTCTTTTAAGCATGAAATATCGCTCAATACACACGATTTACTAAAGTTTGTGTTCTGCAAACTTTAGTAAATCATATAATTTGCTGCAAATTATTCATGTTAAAAAAGGGGGGAAAAACTCCTAAAAATACATATTCAATGGGTCCCGCCACAAAAATAAATGTCTCTGCTTTTCAGTCACGAAACTGACACTGTGTGTCTCCTGTAAATACTGACAGTAGTTTTTCTTTTGTTCATTTGTTTTTTCAATGTCAAAAGAGATTTTCCACTTTACAAACAGACCATTTCTAAATCTGACCCAATTTCATGTGTTTTCTTTGCTATATTGACCACACAAGACTATAAACAGTAACAAAAGAAAAGAAAACTTAAATAATTTCAAGGATTTCGTACCAGAAAATATATCCATGTCGGACAAATTCTTTGTTTCACTGGCAGTGGAACATTTCGGGCTTAAATACACACCGATGAATTTGAGGAATAACTCTCTTATGTTTGGTGTGTTTTCATTTGTCTGTACACAAAATAAGTTATGCAAAAGTAAAATCAACTCTCCTATGGAAGAAAGAAATCACTGTGGTAAGGTTGATGGATATCACATCACATCAGTATCAATAAATGCATAAGAAAAGTGTCTTCCCAGGCGTTTCTAATTCTGTAAAGTACAAAAAACTCCCAGTTTAGTAGGTTATGCATTTGATCTTATGTGTATTCATTCCTACAGGCCATGCCAAACCATCATTAACTTGCAGAAAGAAGATGAAAATTTCCGGCACTTAAATGAAAAAAAAAGCTGCAAGTGAGTATTTCTCACATTAATCATTCCTTTAGACAAACAGGGAGATCGCTTTACCCTGATTATTTATTGATTACACATTCCTGTAATGACTTTGCATCCAAACTAATTAGAGTGACCCCTCACTTATGATCCAAAATGCAGTCTCTCTCTCTGAGCACAAAACTAAGCCTCAATAAGGACTTCGTTCTTTAATGAATGGACCTGTGCATACAGTATGAGTCCGAGGCATTTGAAGACACAGAGGAGATTAAAAAAAACACACAACAGGAGGTCCGCTGCCTTTTTTGGCATGGTGTTTTTTATTAATTGCAAAACTTTGTGTAACTTTTAAAAAATCAGTATGCCTACAACTTTTAGTTAAAAGAAAGAGAAACATGACTTGAATAAGAATTTAATAAGAAGCGGAATGACAGCATGTTTTAGGATGTCTGACCACTTTAATATCTGGATTTTACTTGAGCTCAGTCCACACTGTGTGTTCGGCCACGTTTTAGTGCAATTCATTCACCAAAGTGAAGCGAAAACACACACACCCACATTGGTCACAGTAGTCTTCGCTGCTGTATGAGAGCTCAATATTGACTCACAGAGTCAGAAACAAGAAAACTACACTGTAGTGCCTTTAAATCAATAATACACGTAGACCAGCAGAGCAGAATGAAGTGAAAATGATGAGTAGGGATTTCATGGGGTTTTGGCACCATGCTTTAGCAATTTTTTAATCAGCGTTTGTACATAAAAATAAATTGACTCGCAACGTTTCGATTGTTATTACTGCTGCTGGCAGATGGCCACACAGAAGGGCTCCAGTCTGTATGCAGGAGAGTTGCTTTTAGGTAACTTAAAATTAAAGCATAATGGATTTTTAAAAAAGTCATATATTGATCTCAGATACATTTTAAAATGATTCTATCTTTGACATTTCCAGCAATTTGTGTCTAAGTTTAATGGGCTTTCCTTTCATTTACCCTGCTGTCTTTTCTCTCTCTTTTTTCCCATAAACTAATCTAACTGGCTGTTCAAAGTGCTTCGTATTTAAGATACAAATTGCTATTAACAATTTCATTAATGTTGACTTCTTTCTTTAATCGTCTTTCTGTAATCACTTACCAAAGAAGCAATAGATGATTCCAAAGAGGCAACACATGGAGCAGACCACAGAGGGCACAATCTCATATCTCCTCTCAATCTCCTGGTCACACCTCAGCCCCACCTCAGCCAAGCCAAACAACTGGCTTGTGGAAGTCATGGTGACTAAAGTGGAGGCGACGGCGTCTAAAGGAGAGAAGAGGGTCGGGGGAAGGGATGGAGGGGGTTTGTAGGAATTTCTGGATCAGTGGGCCTCACCCATGGAGACGTGTCTAAGGGCGGGACAGAAAAAAAGAATGATGGAAAGAGAGGGCAGGAGGGAGAATGGATGAGGAAAAGATAGAGAGAGTTATTATTGATTGTTCATTTTAAGTACTCAGCTGTGAGTGCTGACTACACACTAAGCATGCTCCACAATTCTGAAAAAAAGAAACATCTCAGCACAACCATGAATACTGCTGCAGATAAAGTGCAATTCAGCCACTATCATTCTTGGCTGTACAGTATAGAGGTGCAACATATTGGTGCCAACAGTTTGGAAGTTTAACCAGTTGCAGAAGCTGTGCAACACACACACACATATTCTAGTTGTTGCCATGGAAAGAACAACAGAATGAATTTGCATAAATTTGCATGCCGTGGGAAATTTGTGACACAAGCAAAAGGCTGTTTGTAGACCTCTTATTTGTACCCCAGAGCTAAGGTTTACCAAACGATTAATGTGAAAACCCCTTAAAAATTTTACATCAGTGCTTTTGCCTGCACTCTGCCACTGACCTGTTCACTCAGATCACTCCTCTAAAACCATTCATTCTGTAAACACTATTTCACATGACCTAAAAGAAAAATGTTATCCTTGTTTTCAACAAATATTTCTTGTTATAACATTTTCAAATATTCCACTGGGCTTTTAAATAATTTACCCGGAATAATAAGCAGGAGAATATCCCTATCCTGTAACACGTAAATCTTAAATTTGTATTTTAAATAACCAAATTTATATGTGTATGATTGAATGGAAATAAGGATTTTTGGTAGATTTAGGTATGTATTTCTCTGACATAGAAAAACTTAATTGATAATTCACAAAGGAGTGTTTTAGGAGGGCTGCTCCTGATTAAATAAAGTAATAAATGCATATAAAAAGATATAAAAAATAAAGCATAATTC
>VOQK01022385.1:15044-34461 GCA_015052645.1 Benitochromis conjunctus
GCGGCACTTTTCCTGTCATTTAACTGTGAAGGTCAAAGCAAACAAGAATCTGGCCTCGTCATCACTCCCCCCTCCCCTATGTGTGTTTTTTGAAGTGGTCCAAAAACATGACGTCACTCGTTTTTATTCCCAGCCCCTTTCAGGGTTTAGAGCTGTGCAATGCATGAATTAACTTTTACACAGAACAAAAAGAAGAGAAAAAAAAGATAATAATAATAATAACCCAGTAAGACCAGACAATATTTTAACCCCTTAATGTCTAGCGTATCACATTTGATGCATGAGTTTTTGTGTGTTTTGAGACTTTTACATCACCAGTGTGATTCCCCACGCCATCCCACCCATAAAAAAATCTAAATAAATTGCACAATACATTTTTAAGTAACAAATTGCATATAACCAAGTTAATATTTAAATAAAAATGTTGGATGGTTAAAAAAACAAAACATTTTTTTTCTGGCAATTATTTCACGGTTCAGGCTTTAATGGACTAAAACATACAGAGCCCAAAATATTACTGTTTTGAACAACCTATTTTTCATTTTTTCCCCCCTAGTTTGTTTTCTCATGACTTACTTTTGGATTCGTGCAGAATAAAAGAGGCTTCTGTTTCATCCTCGTTATTTCTTGGTGCAGAAACACTGCACGGCTACTTTAAGTTTGGTGGTATTAAATTAATTAGACCTAGCTGAAAACCTAATGGAAAAAAAATGGAAACAAACATTAGTCTCACTTCTGCTGTCTGTCTTTCTGCTGCCATCTTCTGCACAACTTTAAATATTTTCACTCCTTCCTGAGGGAGCTTATAAAAGTATTTCAAATGGTGGCCCAGTGGGCTTAGCCGTAGATTTAAATAGTGAGCTAATGGTCATAATAATATTTAGACAGTCATCATCCTGTACAGAAATCATATTTTATGTGTCCCAGGATAGTCTGGACTGCAGCGTTAAAGATAATCAAATCAGGGTGCTTAGGGCAGGGTGCTAAGCTCATTGACGCCCATTTTAACAAAGTGGTTACATGACAAGGACAGGCTCTTAATGCAAATCATTCAGCCTTCTGATTACTCATCCACTCATTACTACACCCACCCCCACCCTTCCCCAAATTCCATCTAGAAATCACTTTGAAGTCCACCCTTGAGTGGGAACAAAAAACACAGTGCTGGGATATTTACACTTTAGTTAGTCACTTCTCTCAACGCAGGATCTGAGCCAGAACTCCTCGTGGGAGCTTAAATCAGTGCTGCTTCCTTTGTTTTGATCCATGCGAAGAACTTTTCTAATCTGATTTCTCCGGGGTTGCATCCTGAACTTCACACCAAAGCCTACGTCAGCACGCACAGATAGTCATCACTGGCTGCTGGCTCTACGTGTGGGCAGCGGCGAAGGACCCGCGGATGAAGATTACTTCTTAATTCCCTCCACACATACTGTAGCCTGACATTTATCCCTGATGCATTTTCACACTTTAAGTAGGGCTCAAACTCACAGACACGCAAACACACTCGCTCGCACGCCAGATTCTTTTAACACCTCCAATTAAAAAGGGAGGCCGTGCCTAAAGTCCTGTCAGAGCCAAATCCCAACTCTTGGCCACTTGCCCTTTTCCTTCATGTGAAGCCAAGTGGCCAAACTTTATCTCTGGAGTGAGGAAGTCTGCTGTGGTGGGGATAGATGATGGAAAATGAGTCTTACTGGAAATATAATAATAAGATGCATAATGGTACCTGCTCTAGAAATTTTTGTTTTCACTCATTCTCGCCACAGAAAGCAGCAGAGTCCCGTTACTCATGGCACGTTCAGTTTGATGTATGCCTGCAGCCATGACAGCTCAAACACTTCACATCCAGCTCCTAAAGTCTATGTCAGCTGTTTTTCTACAATGAGGTTATTTGTGTTGAAGCTACGTAGCTCTCACTTATCAGACTTCTTACCAAACATCGCGTTGGAAATAGATTTAACATCATTGGCCAGTTCGTCAAAGACTCCATGAAGCTCGCTAAAAGGTGAACAAAACTGACTGAAAAGAATTTTAGAAGATTGCCATGGCCACAGCGATTGGGTTTACCATCATGGGCTTCATTGGTTTCTTTGTCAAGTTCATTCACATCCCCATCAACAACATCACTGTTGATGGTTAAGTCCTGATCAATCAAGCTCCTTAGAGAATTCAGGATACATGACGCCAACGCATTCGCTGTGATAAAGCCAGATAATTACCTGCTCCATTATCACTTGGATGCAATTGGACATCACACTGACACTGAGCGCAGGTTAGAGACCTGCCAGCTCAATATTTGTGTTCTCACATGCACCACTGAAAAGATTTCTGGATACTCTGAGACAATCAAGAAAAAAAAAATAAGTTTATTATTTTGTGGACATTTCTATCATTAAATACTATTGTAGAAAGATGACCGGTGAACTTCCACTAGCGACATGGTGACTAACCACAGGGTGTCCCTACTGAACAGTCCTAGAGTATAGCTGTTTGTGGATTTGCAGGGTAAGCACTGAGTTTTAATGTATTGTTTAAATGTTTGTGTTGCAATTATGCAGAGAAATCAATTATAAAAATAAAAGATTAAGTGGAGAAACCTTGCTTGATTGAAACTGTTAACTATCTGGAGACATGTTAAGTAAATCTTGCAGTATTTTCAAATTTAATGTTCAGCCGACCAACTATGTGACACGTCTTTAACGATGTGCAAAACCAACTGAAATTACCCTTTCTAAAAACTTTCAGGAGTAATATCACTAATGAGGCCTTGAGCACAATGAGGCGATAAAACATGAACTGATATATAATGTGCAGTGTAGATTTTAAAGACGGTTATGACAGAAGTGAGATGAGCTAATACTTGGAACTGTACGTAGCACAGCAGCAATCACAAGTGGATCGATGCTGTGACATCCCACAGGAGTATCCATTAATCAACCTGCAGATATCCTGACCAAGTCTCTACCCCCCCCCAACACACACACACACAAACACTGCACCCAAAGGTGTAATTGCTGACCATCACACTTGACAGTTGGACGACAAAGCAAGCTTTTCAGTCTGACAGCTCCTGAACTCAGGACCTCGGCCAGTGCGTCACCTCACAGCAACAACTGTGGCCGTTTCTCAGAGCTATCAGCCTCTGCATCAGAAGGAATCAAGATAAAGGCACCACAGCCCTATTCCAGATGACTTTTCTCCCTTAAAAAGACATGGAACTTTTGGTGTGCCATTTAAAGAGCTCTTCAAAGACACCATAATAGTTTCTCCATTAAAACATCTCATATCAGATTAACTTGGAAACATACTGTAAATCAGAGCATTTGAAAAAATACAAAATAAAAAAAGGACTGTATTTGGATTGTAAGAGATTTTAATCTTGCTCAGTAACTCGAGCCATTTGTCCCTTGCCAGCCTGCTGCCATAAGACTTCACCTAAAGGATGTGTGGATGTGTCGCAGTGAGCCCACAGCTGAAGTAAATGCCATGCAATGTGATCTAAATGCGGACGACAACAATCAACACCTCTCCCTCTGGCACAAACCAAATGACCTGCACAAGCCCACCCACCTTCACCTCCCATCTTTGCTGTCTACAAATATGTTGTCCACTACTGCCACCATGTGGCGATTAAACAAAACAAAACAAGAAAAACACAAATAATACATATCAGTGCAAAGCATCAATCTGGGTGGATTGCTGGGAGTTGGCACCATATATGGGAATAAAGTTTTGTCAGCTTTTGTTGTGCATGCCGGGAATTACAGGAACACTCTGGGGAGTCATAATTACTTTTCCACTTCCGTTAAATTGTACAAGTCTGCTGTGGAGCTACTGATGAAATTCAACCACAGCTAGCAATTTGTAAAAAAAAAATAGCTAGGGGGTACAGTTATTCTGTAAACATAGAGCTTTGCAATGGATAGGCCCACCAAAGCAAGATATTTCTGTCACAATGCAACAACAATAAGCAGCTGTACTTAATATTTAGCATGAAGGTGCTTCACTGAAAAGAAAAAAAAAAAAGGATAACTGCAGGAAAGTAGGACTTGGATAAATTAATATAACTTCTGTTTTTTCAGCTTAATTTTAGTCTTTCAAGAAATATCTTCCTTTTCATAGTAAACAGTTATATTTAATGCCTCCTTCAGTGGTTTTACAGCAGTGTAAGGGGGTATATTGAATGAAAAATGGTTTGTCAAACTTTACAGTAGCACTAAGGAAATTGTGATTTGCAGTTGAAAAACTGCAAATATATATATATATATAAATAAAAGATTCTCTTCCTTTTTAAAATGATCATTATGTATACCAGAGATAGGAATTGCCCCATGTTCAAAGAACATGATCAGGGATTTGTTTTAGAGATCTGGCAGAACTGGACATTTCAATGTCCATCCATCGGTCGTCTTCTGCTTATCCGAGGCCAGCAGCCTAACCACACCTCCCTCTCCCTGGTCACCTCCTCCAGCTTGTCCGAGGAACACAGAGGCATTCCCAGGCCAGCTGAGAGATAAGTGCACATTTCACAATGGGTCTTTAAATATCAACTTTCTTTTTAAAAAACAGCATTTGAATCTCATCTTGTTCTAAGAAATACTTAATACTTTATATATACACACACACACTACACTCAGTTCCTGTAACTGGTTCAGAAGGCAGCAAATGGGCTGTAAAACTAGCTGGGATCAAAGTCCCATTTAAGTTCCACACTGGTGTACCCGAGTAGGTTATTTTAAAATAAATACATCCTAAAAAAAGTGTATTCTGTTCATCTGGACATGGAAGTTTCAGTGGGAGACACATCTCACCCAAGTAACTTCTTCGCTTATAAATATGCAATTTTATTTTCATGCTTCCAACAAAATACAATCACACCTCACACTGAACCTAATGCCCACCGTTTTTTTTTTGTTTTTTTTTTTAAATAAAGGGAACCATTAACTTAGGAGCAGGTGAACCAGCCTTTGTAGTTGAAAATTCTTGACTCTTGGTGTGGGCACCATACCTAGAGATCATATGCCAGAACTCATTTCCTAGCTCTATTAAGCAACATTTATTTTCAGTATTAGCGACATCTGCTGCCAGTATGTGGTACATGGGATACTAACCCAAGTTTTGTAATTTGTAGTTTTTGTTTTGGCTTTTAATTCATTCTAGTTTCAGGATTGATATTCCCTCTGTTTAATACAGAGGCAAGATTGAGCAAAATCCATACTGACATTACAGTAAAATTTTAAGAAAACTGTTGACTCTGTATTGCAGACAACAAGTCTCAATGAATATATTAAAGCCTCATAAGACTGATACATTTGCAAACAATTTTCGTGAAGTAGCCAAAAAACAAACAAAAAACAAACAAGAACACGGGTTACATTTCTAATGCAACAAATAATTTTATTGATTATTAAACTCCACATTCGCCATCACTTTGCAAAGTTTTAATACAACATAATATAATTTATCATTAAAGTGACATACACATGATTATCTCGCCATTATGGCACTGACAGTTTGAAGCGTCACCTTGTGTCAGTCACGTGTGAAGACCGACCTCCTTTGCTTCTCCCACAGATGAGCCACGTGTCCTAGCAGGGCAGACCTGGAAAACGCTCAGACAACAGTGACTGTGGAACACCCAATCACCATCGACTATTGCCATCAATGACAATGCACTGCTAACAATACCTGCCCGGGTTTACCTGGATTTTACAATCCGTGAAGAGACCAGAGCCGAGCATAGCGCAGCACAGCCGGGCCGAGCCGTTTGGTCGATTCCATCCAGTCGGCGGCGCGCAGGGCTCGGGAGCGCTCCCCAGTGGGCGGCCGGGCGGGCAGCGTGCAAAGGCGCGCCGCTGTGAGACAAATAAAGGCCCAACCATGAATCACGCGCACACATACACACTACATGATCAGGGCTACAAAACAGAACACAACACCACACGATACATGAATCACACTAAAGTATTTACAATTAAACTCTTCACACCTTTTTAAAAAAAAAATTAGCTGAATCAAAGTCGGGGCTGCTGAGGGAGCCGTGCCACTTTCACGAAGTTCGTCCTGGTTACCACAACATTTCCCAGGCCTCATCAAAGTTCCGCTGCTGAAACGAAAGATAGCTCTCAGAGTCCAGGTCAATACATGAGCTCGTCGGTGAAGGACATTGGCTAAAGTGTTGAGCAGCTACTGCCTGTGAATCTTGAACTGACTGGTTAATGTCAATATTCATGTCGTCATACAGGTTTTCCATCAGGTACTGCGTGGTGTTTTCCGGCGCCATTGCTCCAGCTGGATGACGGTGCACACAGGCCGTGGCGGTACTTTCCTCATACATGAAGTCCCCCTTCTTCGTGCCCGTGTGGCCCCACAGAGTGAAGAGCCCGTCCTGCTGAACCCGTCTCTGTTCCCGGCGGAGGTATTTTCGAAAGGTGGTCCTCACCGTGGAGGCTCGACTCTGTTTGAAGGCCTCCTCCTCCGCGGACATCGGGAAAAGCCTCCACTTCAACGTGGAGGCAAACTTCATGTTTTTCCGCAGACAACCCGTTTTTATTCTCTTCGCTTTAGTTGTCATTATTTTTACACACATGTCCGACGAAAAATAACTTGAGAAAAAAAAAAGTCTCTTGTTGAGTAACTGCGCAGCTTTTCCTTCTTCTCGCTCTGCAGTCAGTTTATTTAAAAAGTAAAAATGATGAAATCGAAGCCTCGCTTTTCCTCTCCAAAACACCTTTTCAAAAGCATAAAGCAGAGTATATTTAAAAATAAAAGTCTAAAAAATAATTATGAGAGCACAGAAAACGACTACCACACTCTCCTCGCTTCAGACAAAACTTTGGTAACGCAACGCTCACGTTGCATTTTATCAGAGGATACCCACAATCCATTGCTTTCTAAAGGTAATGTGGGGCTGAATGTAGGTGCTGCCACCTAACGGTGAGGAAGACACACAACTACCATAAAAACCGTAAATACCATAAATACAGGAGAAATAAAATATAACCACGGGATTTTATTTTATTTCATTTTTAAATAATTACAGTTCTCTGCAAACCAGTATAATATATAACAAAATGGCAAATTAATAAAATATTTTGCATTTCTTTATAGGAAAATAAGAAATAAGCGCAGTTTTATTGAAACATCCAAACATATTTTTTGCAGGGGGCTAGCCATCTGCTGTGACCAGTTGGGGGTGATGGAAGTAAGAGCCAGAGATTAATAGTAACTAATGATTAAATGCATAGTGGTGTATAAACACCATATTGTGAGTGAAAAAGAGCAAGAAGTCGTAGCCTTCAGTAACAATCCTCCAGGAATCTGGGGAGGTCAATCAGTGTTATCCATTGTAAGTTTTTCTATCCTGGTATGATTTTACTACAATGGCAATGTGTTTAGTATAACTGTCGTGCTAATAAACGAAGCCAGTGCCAGGCGGATGCTTTCCAGATTGTATTGCATTGTCAATGGAAATCTGAATTTCTACTTTCATGATTCTCTAAATTTTGATAAGATTCCCACTTACTGAAACACAACCCCAGACAATCACATAATCTCCACTGTGCTTTACAGATGATTGCAGAAAATACTGTTCATCTGCTGTAGATGTTTTACTTAGGCCTGCCACTTCTTCTTTTGTCCACCAATAGTCCAGTTTTTTCACTTTTTTATGACACATTGCATGCTGGGAATTTTTTTAGCTAATAGCTCCTGAATCACCTTGTTTGTGTAAAAATACAATTTTATTTCTGTCAAATGATATCGTTATCATTTCATTTTAACAGATTAACCCACTGGTAACAAAATTAGGAGAGACCTTTGCATAACCATTAATGCATATCATAAAACTTACAAACCCCTAAAGGGAGCAGGTGAAAAAAAGAAGAAGAAGATTTATGTTTAACAGATATTTTAACCACAGCTGAGTCAACCCTTCCTTATATAACACCAACCACAGTTTATAAATTTTTTATTTGCACATTTTAGTTTCTTTTTGTTTTCCCGATAAATTCATTATATTTGTCTGGCAATGATAATCAAACAAAAGACTCAAAATGCTGTATGACTAGTGCTGTTATTTTGAGTGAAAGCCACTGCAAGAGTTTTTGTGTTATGATTAGCTTTGACAATACTGAAGACAAACCCATAAATCTATATGTATATATATATATTATATATATATAATTAGTCCAGAACATAACACACACAATCCTCCCATCAATAATATATTATAGCAGAACAAATCGCCACAATCCATTTAAAAAACTGGCATATGGGATACAAATCACAAAAAATTGGATCAGACAGTCCATAAGCTGAGTATTACAGAAATATTAAAGTGATTCTTTAATAGTTGACAGGCTGTCGAATGGTAAATGAAATATACCTACCAGTAGATGGCAGACTTCTCCATGAAATACGTTTTTGTTTAAAAGTCACTCCCAGGGCAGCATAAATTCAATAAGAGCCTTTATTATGTTACAAGAAAAGCTCCTCTCTTCTGCTTGCTTTGGTCATTGCCTCATGAACTCAGAACGTCTTTGAACAACTGTGTTTCTTTGTTTGTGGATGGCAATCAGATGAACACAATGATTCCTCTTCTAAAACCCTTTCAAACCATGTTTTGGTTTTGTGCCCATCTGTTCATCCTCATTAATGTTCCACCCACTAGAATTTCCTTTTCATTTCCACTTGATCTGTGCATCTGACACTGGAATAACATCATGCAGATACAACTGTAAGTATATGTTTACTAAATTGGTGGTTTATGGGGAAGAGGTCAGCCCCAGGGCCTCCTTGCGGTGGGACATGCCTGGAACAACTCACCCAGGAGGCATCCTTGTCAGATGCCCGAACCACCTCAGCTGGCTCCTTTCGATGTGGGGGAGCAGCGGCTCTACTCTGAGTCCCTCCCCGATGGCTGAATTTCTCACGCTATCTCTAAGCGAGAGGCCAGCCACCCTTTAGAGGAAACTCATTTCATTCATCATCCGATGAAGCCAACAGAACCACATCATGAGAGCAGAAATGAGATTCTGAGACCCCCAAGTGAAAGCCTTCTGCCACTTCTAGGCTACACCTAGAAATTCTGTCCATAAAAATTACGAACAGAATCAATGACAAAGGGCAGCCCTGGCGGAGTCTATCACCCACTGGGAACGAGTCCAACTTATTGCGGACCAAGCTCTTGCAATGGTTGTATAAGGATTGAATGGCCAGACATCCCATACACCCGGAGCACCTCCTACAGGACACTCCGAGTGACACGGTCAAATGCCTTCTCCAAGTCCACAAAACACATGTAGACTGGTTGGTCAAACTCCCATGCACCCTCGAGCATCCTTGAGAGGATAAAGAGCTGGTCCAGTGTTCCACAACCAGGATGAAAACGGTATTGTTACTCCTGTATTTGAGGTTCGACTAACAGACGGACTCTCCTTTCCAGCACCCTGGCATAGACTTTCCCAGGGAGGCTGAGGAGTGTAAACCCCTATAGTTGGAACACACCCTCCGGTCCCCCTCCTTAAAGATGGGAACCACCACCCCGGTCCGCCAATCCAGAGGTACTGCCCCTGATCTCCACGCAACATTGCAGATTTTTATCCCATTCAGAAAAATAAGACAAAAAATAAGGCAAAATATTAATTCTCCAATTAACTTTGAAATAATTACCTATAAAATTTTATAGTAAAATCTGAAGCAGTGAGTTCACAGAGGTGAACAGAAGCTGTTTCCTGTTTCTTTGAAAGCTTAAATAACCATCGCCAGTAGCAGGTTTTATCAGCTCTTGACAAAACTAAACCGAAACTGCTCTCAGCAAGTCTGCTTTAAAATAAAAAGCAGATCTTGCTTATTAAGAATTACATAGCATACTCTTGGATGAGAGGCTAAAGCCCCAAATACAGTCAACAATAGCGTCAACAGCAGGTGATCAACTAGATGTGGAAATAACAAAATGGCACTGTAATTTCCATTACAATCCAACTACACATGCAACCCAGGTGGTGGACTTCAAAGAAATATAACAATAATGGCTACTCATCTGTCTGGTCTCTAGTCTCCATGTGTCTGTGTCTGTGTCTGCAGTAAAATATAACTGAAGCTTTACCATATGAATACTGCCAGCATATGTTAGATGGACAAAGAGTTTCCTAATGGCTCAATCACGCTAGAGTAAAAATAGGCCAGCAACGTCCTTATGAACAGGAGATTGTAGATTGCACAGAATCTTTCTGGTTTGGCAACTATTTGAAAGTAGTAGTGATGACTTTTGGTTGAAAGGTAATTCCACAGTTTGCTTGATGGGAGGCAATCTGTCTCCAAGCAATCACAATCCTATTTGGAGGGTCTGTAATCTCTGTTGCTGGGTAATTTATAATGCAGGCAGGTTGCCAACACATTGAGTCAGTTTGCATCAATAGCTGCAATGCATCTCTTTGAAATAGGGGACTTGCCTCAACTGGTTGCAAACTAGTTGGCAACTAGTCGTATTCTGGTTATATAAAAGCAAGGTTGGAGAACAGTGTGTCATTTTGCAGGTAAATTGTCATCCTGCAACAACTACATCACTAGCTATAAAAGAATTTCTGAACTAGTGTTTCAAGTCTATGAGATTCTGGAGTCTGAATGTAAGTAGATAATGTGAATTTCATTTTAAGGGGAATATGTATGTAGAGAGCAACAGATTTGAAACAGATGGCATTAGATTTGCAATTTTCTTCTGGTAATCACAGTTAATTAATGTATTATCACATCCAGATTGCACATAATTGCCAGTTCAACCCCATTTAACTTTAAACTTATAGCAGGCTGACTCCATAATGCTGCTTTGGAGTCTGAGTTGTCACAGATCTCTGTCTTTACAGCAACAATTTCCAAGGCAACACGACAGCAAGTGCAATCTACAATCATTTCCCCCCCCTAGTCACTAGGGTAAAATGTTATCTTACAGTCACACAGTGTGACTGTAAGATAACATTTTACCCTGTGTTGATGGTTTGATGATAAGAAGACACAAACCTAAGTCTTATGGTGCGTTGTAAAGACACACCTCTAGACATTAGGAGGAAAGTTGTTGATGTGGATTTTAGTGAATTCCCATATTGCTGATGGAGCATCACGTTACTTCATAAGTGTTGTTCTGTTTGGTGGAGGGCATGCAACCAAAGAAAAATAAATCTCATGGGAATTCCAGAGTGTTTTTCTACGAGTCCACAAGACAACTCTCACTGCCTCCTCCGTGCATGCTCCCACGTTCCCATTTCATATTTGAGAATCAATCAGAATGTTAAACAAGGTACTTAAAATAAAATGCTGTATCAATGCGTTTGTACAGTTCTGTAACAGAACTGTATTCTGTTACAGTTACTGCTTAAATAGGTGACAATTAGAATACAGTTACTTTGTTGAAATAAAAGGATTACACGGCAGTCTTTTCCTGTTTCATATGTTAGGCTATCCCCTTTCTAATTTTGGTAATTAAACGCATTGTTGGAAACCCAAACAAAACACGCATTAAGAGGCTCTAAGCGTCCTGTTAATGTTGGTGGCGTCAGTTACACAGTGGACTCAGAGCCAGCAGTGCACAGGGAGGAATGCATTTCTTAATTGGAAATTCCTACACCACTTTACATTTAAAGAAGAAAGGGATGGGCGAAATCTCTGTTTGCCAGCAACCAAGTTGCTCTCAGCGTCAAAAGACTCAAACCTAAAGAAACATCTGGAAGTAAATTATTAAAAAAAAAAAAATAACGTTAGTCTACTGCAACTACCTTGTTTTAGTTGTTGTATTGCTGTGTGACTTATTACTATTACTGAAGGCTGCATTACAACCTGCTAGCTGCAAATAATTATGTGCAGTTCTAAAAGCAGACAGAAAGAAAACATATTACTGATACAGAAATAGTTTTCTATATGAGACCACTGCAAAAAGTGCAGCCTTACCTGTCCACCCACTGTTACTCATTTTATTTTAAGATTTAAAAAACTAGTTGGTATTGCTTTCAGAACTGCACATGTTTATTTGCAGCTAGCAGATTTTTAATGCTATCCAGTCTGCGGTCTATGAACGAACCTCAGCTAACGCCAGCTAACAATGTTAGCTCGACAATATATCAAGTAATCCAAAGTATTCACAATACGTTACTCACATTGAGTAACTTAACGAAATATGTTACAAACTACATTTTGGGCCATGTATTCTGTAATCTGTAGTGGAATACATCTTAAAGGTAACCTTCCCAACACTGTGTGAACCATTGTCAAAAAAGACACAAGAACAAAAGAACACAAGAACACACACACTGTTTGTATGATAAGTGTGGTTTTTATGTGAGGGTGGGTCAAAGCTGTCTGTGAGTGGTATTCACAGGAGCTAGCCACACAGTTCAGGTTTCCTCTGCAGTGCAGTGGCTGTCCGGAGGGAACCAGTGAGGGATGGGCAGATAAAATGAAAGAGGCATGCCACTTGGCTAAATTTGCTCTAAAAACACACTCCCATATCTCCCACTCGCAACTTTATCAAACAAATATTTGTATAATTTAAATGTGACTCATGTGTGTGTCCAAGAATCTGCTGACTTTGAACATCCTAGATTTTCTAGCAGCTTGCAAGACGTTGACGCTTGATGTCCTTGAGACATCGACTCTCTTCACTGGAACGATGCCAGAAAATAAACTTGATCTCATGGTTGTAATCCAATTCACTAAAAGCTCACTTTGCTGATTTGCTTCCTCGTTCCCATAAGCCTCCAAAACTTGCATGCATACAAATCTCCCGTTCTCATTTAGATGTCCTTGCTCACATGATCTGGTTATAGGCTATACCAGCCAGTATATCTGGGAAAGCAGTTTTATGTCTCTGAAAGATTTACGGTAATTTTCCAGGAACTTTACCTGATGCCATTGTTGACAAGGGACATGATTAACGTGCACCTAGTGCTATGGTCCAAACAACAAATGTAATGATTGCGCAGTAGTGTTGGTGAGAGAGACACACAAAACATGAATAGAAGAAGCATGGACGATGCTGGTGGCAAAATTATGAATGATTTAGGTTACATATTTATTGACAGCCGGGGTATTAAGTTATGACACCTATGAGGCTCTTTGAAAAAAGAAAACAGATGAAACAAGTAATGTCATTCATCATTTTGATTTTTTGGAGGATAAAAAAATCACACTGATGATGCAGAAATCGCAAAAACCTACAAAAACTCATCAGATATGATACACTTGGATTTGAAAGGGCTAAGCTACGACAGATAAATATTTTGATATGTTACGTGTTCATAGATCTAGATCATAGCCATAAAAGAACTCCATTGTAATCTTTTTTTATTGTTTTGATCAGCATATTTTATAAGTCATTTGATAAACATTTTTGGACTATAGACTGAATATGAAGTGCTGATATTCCTGAGTGAAAGAACATAATTAACAGATGAATCCTTCTATGTTGAGGTTTTTTCTGCACAGATCAGAGATTTTTTTATTTTTACCATTTATTGTGACAGAATCAGTGTAGCAGTCTACACATTCACCTGACAAGTGAAAGATCCCTGGTTTTTATCTTGGAGGGGACACATATCCGTCTGTGTTTGGGTCAGGAAGGGCATTCATTGGAAGATAATCAAAACTTCCAGCTGTGGCGATGCCTTGTAAACAAGGGAGCAGCTGAAAGTAGCTTCTTCTTCTTGTGCCAGAACCAAAATACACCGAGTGGACAAGATTCGTTCTGTCTGATTTGATACTTGTTGCCATGCCAACGGAGCAAACCGTCCATCATTCAGTCCCAAAGCACAGCGATGTAATCAGCACCCTTTGTGTCAGTTTCATAAAGGATTTACCTCCTGATTGTGCGTATGCACCCCTCAGTTTGATTTCTTTTCATTTTGTTCTTTGTTATCTTTTTACATTTTTTACATTTTTCTATTAAACATAGCAGGCTACCCCATCCAGTCCCTACGCCCACTGGCCACCTGCTGCACCGGTGCATGCTGGGATCTCTCAAGCAGACAGATTGAGTAGACATTCAGCCAAGACAGTGTTTTTTAAGTGCATTCCAACATGCCAAATGGGCTTAAAATAAGGGTTTTGGAGAAGCTTCTTACTATCCGCCAGGAAGGGGCTCTATTCAAAAGTAAAAATCTGTTGTTGTACATTTTGTTCCTCTGTCTGTAGCTGAGTCATATCAGGTCTCTTGGTGTATGCAGGGCACTGCAGAGTGTCTGTGCTTTGCTGGTGTGAGACAAATGCAGTCCTTTTTTGTCTTCACCTCACTGCGCTGTGACCCTGGCTCTAGTGGGATGTGGCTAATGAGAGCTATAAATATCATAGACCTGGTTGGCGCTCCCAAGATCTCAGCCTTGCACACACATAAACACATGCGTGAGCATGCTTGTTTTCCCCAAGCTCCTCCCACAGAAGATGGCAAGAGAGGAGAAAAGGAAGTGGGAAGAAGGGAGAAACCAATAAATTATGAAAAAAGCGCTTCGGCAGTCAAAGACCCCCTGCCTCCTCTCCCACCTACTCTTTCCACCCACTTGCTATTATTCTCCAAACTCTGCCTGCATGCCTTCAACGCTATGAGTCACAGCTGCTTGTATGGGAGTCTGAGGTGCTGTGTCGACAACTGTGATTGCATTTTAAACGACAGTAATTTGAGTAGGAGACTGGTAGAGTTCAAAGTGATTATTCACTGGATGAAAACTGCATGCATGCTGATCATTTATCGTATGTGCGCACAGACACGCGCGCTTGCAAAGATTTTGTTTCAGGCTTTTGGGTTACAGACGAGTAGCAAGGAAACTGTAGACTAAACACTATATTTATTATATTCTAGAGAAGCCTTGTTTATCTCAGACAGAAAGATCATTTTTTTCAGTTGATGTCAGTTTCCTCCCTGCAAGCCTTTACTAGCCTTTACTAGCTAACTAGCTTCCGGCTGTATCATGTGTATTGTTTATCTCTCAAAGGCTCGTTTATCTCTCAAAGGTTAGAAATCTGGAGGGCCATCACAATCTTAAGATGGCTTTTTCTCATCCTTTCATCTTTGTACTATAATGAAAGGTACAGTGTGTGTTCACTTGGTGATTTATGTGTGGAAATCACCCAGTAGGATGTCATGGCAAGTTCAGCATTATAATGATTCAGCAAATGTCACACTTGTTATTATGACTTAACAGAAACTGCCTGTTCAGCTTGCAAGTTACAGTCTAGTATTAAGAAAAGCCTCGTTTGGTAGCAAATCGAATTACCACACTTGTGGAGATTTAACATCAAGGTACGTGTTGAGTTCTTACATATCTACACATATAATCTAAAGAATCTAAACATCCTTTTTTTTTTAGATAGCGTTCTTCTGTTAACTAGATGAACACAGGAGAGAGGAGAGACAGAGGAGATGACACGGTCTAACGGACTGAGGTCAGACTTAAGACAAGGGTATTGA
This sequence comes from Benitochromis conjunctus, assembly GCA_015052645.1. Lineage (NCBI taxonomy): Eukaryota > Metazoa > Chordata > Actinopteri > Cichliformes > Cichlidae > Benitochromis > Benitochromis conjunctus. The sequence goes on from VOQK01022385.1 coordinate 30,499, forward strand.
GATGGTTACGCAGTCCATGCTTTTTCTAGCCGAGCCATCAGAGCAGCCCTGCGACCCAGTTATTAACTCCACTGGCACTGACACAAGAACTGGGATACTTGAATAAAGAATTTCCTGCGCATACCAAACTGAAGCTGAAAGAATATGATGTGGTTTCAGTGAATTGAAGCAAAATTTCATCAAGTGCTCTGCAAACACATGCCAAGTGCAGAGAAACGGCTTGTAGTCTAAACAGTGTAGTTTACTTTGATAATATACTCTAGCTTGCAGCAATTGCAGCAAAAACATTCCCTTTTTTATCCCCCTGAAAATGACCTATTTCTGGCGAAAATTGCTGTTTGTGTGTGAGAGAGAGGTGTGTATGTCAACAAGAAGAAACTGGGTTTTTTAAAGACTCTAAAATGTATCCACAAACACTCATTGTCTTAGCTTGGGATTTTCTGGTTAGGTCAAAGTTTGTTTCTATTGTGCATTTAATGTACTGTACAGATTGTACGATACGCAGTATACACAACAGACAATAAATCACCAATAAATATACACACACACAGACAATAAGGAACAAAAAGCATATTAGACTGTGCTTGCGTAATAGAAAACAGGGTACCCCACTCTATATTGCCTCTGCTTTTGAGCCTGGATCTATAATATTCAAGAGTTGGTTGGTTTGTAGACCTCAGTGCTCTTGTAGGAGTGTAGGGTTGTACAATTAAGTTAGGCAAGGTGGCACCAAATCACTGAGACTCTTACAAACAAGTAATGAAATTTTAAACCTGGTGATCGTGAAACTGATTGGAAGCTAGTGTAAATAGGCCATTACAGGTGCAATGTGATCACGGAGTTTCTTTCCTCTCAAAGGTGTGTTGCTATATTTTGTACAGCATGAAGACAGGAAAGTCACAACTGATCACAGCCAAACAAGAATTACAATAGTCTAAATGAGAGGTAATAAAAGCGCAAATTACTGTCTCAGAATCATGTGGTGGGAGGCAGGCCTTCACCTTACTGAGGAACCGTAGTTGAAAGAATCTGTTAATCAATCATTTCTATTTAGTTTTTTGTTCAGATACAAGAAGTTTATCTCCAACCATGACTCTACATCTCTGAGTCAGTTCACCAGAGCCAAAACACAGGAAAACATCTTCCTGCACTATTTAACAGTTTAATGAGATAAATTGGTTCAGATTAAACATAGTTTTTGTGCTGGCTGTCTGCATGCACATGTCTTTATCTTTCTGCACTCCTTCCTGGCTGAAGAATTGTATCTGCTATATTGCGAAAAATTATTTATTATTAGCTGACAATAACAGTGGTGGAGAAATACTTAAAACAATTTTTTAAGACAAAAATCAACTTTTTTTCTGAAAAAAGGCAATAAAAAGACATCACTGCAAATATCCCTGTATTATTGAAAAATTGTGCAGAAAGTATGAAAAATAAAATGTTTCCTATCACTTCCCTTACCCCCAAAAGGGTGGATGATGAAACAGCTAGAGTTTCCTATGAGCACAAAAGTTTCCTATGAGCACAAAAGATGTGGAGCTTTCAGTGGCTCCACATCTCTGACTGCAGCAACAAGATGTGCATGCAAGACTTGACTGTATGCAGAGGTGGCCACTCCTAACCCTACTCAAGTAAATTTAACCTCCTAAGACCCAAACTCGTTCATGGCATGCATTTTTAATTTCTCTTTGCTATTTGGGCTGATTGGGACCTGATGAATGTAAAAACAAAGAATTTCCTGATTTTTCTTTTCCTGATTTTTGTTTCTGAGAAAAATGAGATCCACATATGAGGACATTCGTTTTAAATTTCGATCGAACAGTGGCAGTATAATGACCTCGTAACTGGATATCAGGCCCTTGTAGAGCAAAATTTTGTATTTTGGTTTAGACAACCCAAAATGTGATGTCCACATAAGTGGACGCCAAGTCCTAGGAGGTTAAATAAAAGTGTTTTATTTTTAAAAAGTACTTCTAAAACTACTTTTATTGCACCATGTTCATTCACTCTTAAGCTCCTGTAACATGAATCAAATGGCTGAATTGCTACCTCAGCATGCAGTCAAGTTCTATAGTCTTGCTAATGACCGACTAAATTTTATTCAGGTGGTTTGCAGCAGGGACACGTGCAAAATTTCAAGACACAGACCCTCGAGGACTGGAGTTCGACACCTGTGGATTAAACGCACTGACTGTAATAATTAAGAGTACTGTTGTTTGTAATGTCCACTTGCAACCAGATATTAACTGCAAAGTGATGTTTGAACAATTTCTTCAAATAGAAACTACAGATTTAACTATGTGTTAACTACGTGAAGGCAAACTGCTCGACTTCAAATCTGCTTCACGGAAAAAGCTCTTTTTTTCTTTAAAGCACTTTTTTTTAAAGCTGAGAGTCAGAAGCTTAATTTTGTTTATTTCTGACACACAAAGTCGGTTTGACTGGATTGGACCGTCTTGACTGATTAAGGTTGCTTCCCTGCAAGAGCCTTTGAAATTTAAAGCTGATTGTGGGAAATGTGTCTATTTCCAAGTTTCCAAAGCATCCATTATCTTAAATCTCTTACTGATTAATCAGTACTGCTAATAGAAATATGGATGGCGTTATATGTCAAGGGTTACATTTTGGCATCTTCCTTCTAATCGCTATAATGCTTATAAGAGCACTTTTTCAATGCAATAAACAATTCAGAAACTTTATTTACTGCATGGAAATTTCACATCTGAATGGCAGGCAAGTAAGCAAATTTCAGAACTGCAGTCCAATTAAGTCCAAACCTGTATGTTTCATTACCGGGTACAGCAGGAGTGAGAGGGACAACATACTGAGAACTACCTGGGGGTTCAAATGAGAACGAGAGGTAAGGCGAAACACCAAAACTTTTAGTGAGCCTTACATTACCACTTGAAATGGCTCAATGATCTAGAGAAGGTGGGGAGGAGAAACTGGGTCCTGCAAGGAATAAAATGAGCATCTACATTGTTAAAGCTGGTGGCCCATGCTTTCAGGCTACGATCTAGAATACTGATCTTTTTGAAATTTAACAAGTTAAATAAGTTTAACTTTTTTAAATTGCTGCTTGTCCAACCTGCCAGCTGGCTTGAATTCTACCATGCTAAATCACAGTTTGTCAGCAATTGGGAAAACAAATCCAGAAACAGGAAGTGCTAGTGATTTAGCAGATACCACTGGATAACCTTCAGATTAGATGTCTTGATGCATGCTCAATCATCCAGGAACAAATTGTGGCCAAGTTGTACATGGAAGTAGTGGAAAAGAGGGCTTTGTTATCCTACCCTGGAACACCACCAAGTCATTGGTTCAGGTATATGGACGACACCTGGGTGAAAATGAAATCTCAGGACGTACCACAATTCTTAGATCACATTAACTCGGTGGACCAACACATCAAATTCACCAGGGAGGATATGAAAAGTGGCAGGTTAGCCTTCTTAGACTGTGACATTTCCATCAGTAATGGGGGACATTTAAAAGCTGATGTGTACCGTAAACCTGCGCATACGGATAAGTATTTAAGGTTTGACTCTCATCATCCACTGGAGCATAAACTGGGTGTCATCAGGACACTACAACATAGAGCGAATACCATCCCCACAGACACAGCAGCCAGGGAAGCAGAAGAACATCACATCAAGAAGGCCGTGAGTAAATGTGGTTATCCCAGCTGGGAAGGCACCTAAAGAAAGTTCCAGCTGATTCAGGAGAGAAGGACAACCGCTGCCTAAGCAAAAACCCATAGTGATCCCGTATCTGTCAGGAGTATCGGAACAGTTGAGATACATTTATTCTAAACACTGCGTCTCCGTGGCTTTTAAACCCCAAAACACGCTGCGCCAAAAATTGGTCCACCCCAAGGATCCACCCCAACACAAACAGAGCAATATAGTGTACACTGTTAAGTGCCAAGAGGATTGCCAGGATTTATACATCGGGGAAAGC
>VOQK01022387.1:1075-25304 GCA_015052645.1 Benitochromis conjunctus
TGTACTCCCTGACTCAAATGACTGAATCCAGATGGCTCCTGAATTTATTAACTGTTCTTTCCCAAAAGCCTCAATAAACAAGCACTGAACTTGTCAATGTTTCATAAAATCCTGTCCAATGGGAACCTTAGAAAGACAAACTGTTTGTTTTCTTTAACTCCAGAAAGACACACAAAAAGACTAATTTGACTAAAAGTTCTACAATTATGAAGCTGACAGTTACAGAGAGTTCCTGGAAGAAATGGCCTTGAATCATCCAGAACGGAGACTAATGAGGTGGAAATCTACACATAGAAAGAGTCATGTTTATACATCAGGCATAAATCTACAAGTTTCATGAAATATTCTTACCCTTGAGGATCTGAATATTGGAAACATCGCTACTCACCTATGAACAGCTGGCTGTTGAGCTGCAAGTGGAAGTGTCCATCAGCTGGCGCCTCCTGTGTGGCGACAGGAAGTTCATCCAGTCGAAGCGACGCCTCCTTGACGTTCCGCTCGGCTCGGACTCGATGCCACCGGTTGTCATTCAGCGGGAAGCTTGACTCGACGCGAACCTCCAACGGGCCGTTACCAACATCAAAGGAGAAAACCACCTGAGTGGAGGCTGAAAAAGGAAAATGGAGAGCATGTGAGCCAGAGGGCAAATGATAAAGAAAAACAGGAAGTGTAATATAAACATTAATATTGTTTCACAGGAAATGGTTTAATTATGCTGCTCTCAAAGCACTGTCAATAAATTGATTATAATCATAATCAAAGTAATCATTATGATGATGCAGTTTCTTAACTGTAGCGGTGCAACAATTTCTAATGCAGAAAGTAACCTATTTATAGTTTTTAATCTTAAACCCCCAACAGTCTGAAAATAATGAGCTCAATTTTTGTTTGAGGCAATGTCTCTTCGTTGCTGTCGCTGCTGTCGAGAAAAGACTGAAGATTTCAGTCATCACTTCTCGTGAAGACACAAAGTGGCAAACTCCACATCAGCGTTTAATTTATGCAAGCGACGAACATTCACTGCGACTCAATTAATGGAAATTCTACATCTCTGCTGAAACCTCTATTTAATTTGAAAAGACAGGTGTTCCCTTGCCAAGTGCGGCTATTATCAATCCTTACTCGTAGCTGCGTGTTTCTACACAGCTCCAACAGTCAGCGTAAAACCTGCCAATGGCAAGAGTGGGAATAGAGACGGGCGTTTTAACAAGCAGGTTTGACTCGAGTGTCTGGAGACAAAACAAGCAGACATCAGGGATGCAGAGCTCTGTGGAATGAAGTTTAATTACTCCCTCAAAACAAAAACAACAAACACCGAAGCCAACAAAGCTCCTAAAGAAGCAAACTGGGAACAGTTCTCACAGGATAACAAACAATAGAAAGCAAATTGAGGTTGTGTACTGAATACGTGGAAGAAACAGACCACCGTCTGATTGTTGAGAGCATCATGAAAAGAAACACACAGAGTTAAACAATGAACTTCGCAGGATTGTTAGAGCAAGTCAGGCATTTTCAGATTTCCTGCTATGCTTCTTAGACTTAAGTTCAACCGCTGATTCTTTTAAATAATAATCTGAGCAGGTGTCAGATAGCAGGACATGGTGTCCCAGCAGGATGTCGTGTTAATCACGCTGATCAGAAGTAATTCACTTCACCTGTCAGTGGTTTTATTAGCCGATTATGCAAGCATGCTTTAAAACGTCTTTTATGTATTACGATTTATAGTCTTGCTGTTTTTTTTTTCATATCAGGCACCTCATTATGTGTTACTGCTTTTGTTTTGGACTGACCAGAGGTGGGTGTCTTGCTGCAGCACACTCTGGAGTGCTTGTTACGGCAAAGTCACTAAAGCAAAGGACATTTTGGGGGGCAGAAACCTGCAGCAAGACAACAACAATATTCACTTTGGGATTTAGGAGCTACCAAAAATCATGAATGAAGCAGTTTAAGGTGTTAAGACCACCACAATTATTGCAAATGACCAAAGTTTAAAAAAAAAATCCTTTTACAAAATAAGCCCAGTGTGAATTACAGCCTTTTAGTTATTTTTGCTGTTTTTATTACCTCCACTACTTGTTAGTTGTTAAGGTAATTATAAATGTATTTTGATGGCCCCGTTGCATGCAGGTGGGCTTGGGTTGCAAGCCAGCATGGGACAGTTTACTCTTCATCAGAAGAGTGACATTTCATAGCATAATGAAATTAATTAAGGACTTTTCTGTCTTTCAATAGGCTCAACAGTTAAAATGTGGCAACTTATTAACATAGTTGGCAACTACAGGTGTAAATTATAATAAAATGCAGAGACGCATAAAAGACAGTCATAGGGGTGTAATCTCTGAATGACATGAAGTCCTCTGGTAATACGTCTACACAAACAGGGCTAATGAGCCTAAGCATGAAGCCATACTACACGGGTATTGCGGGAAATGACACACTTTAGATGTAGGGACTCATCCTTGAGGCTTTTTTGCACTCGTGTTGTGAAGTTGTAAGATAAAAATCAGGTGAATACAGATGTGCCACTGTGTTTAAGAGTAAACAAAACAAGCTATGAAAATGACATGTGAGTAACAGCGAGAGTATGATTTATGACTGATTTTATTTTGTACAGTGATGTTCAGTTATGGTACAAAATGAAAGTCACACGTTTTTTTCAGATTACCACCCACATGCATTTTTCTCTTCATGCTGCATGAATATTATAAAATAAATCAGATTCTTTCGCGTTCTTCTGTGAATTAGAAAATCCCAAACATAACACAGCGCTTACAGTATGCAGAAAGGTATTGTTAATTTTATACCAGAATTAAATGTAGAAAAATGAAACCTTCAAGTGCAAAAGTTGTAGCATTTGCAGTGTTTGACCTGTACTAGTAAGTTTTTTTTTGGTGATACTGCTGCTTTTAAGGAGGATCTGAGTTTTCCTCAGAGATCCCGCGTCATGACTCAGGACCGGGGCCAGCACCAACACCATGCTGGTGCAACCGTTCTTCAGCACCACAGACAGCGTCTCTGTGCTCAAATGTCTGAATACAATTCTGCAGATACTCTGCTCTGTTCTCTTTGTCCTCTCTAACAAAGGGTAATGATTTAGGAGAGCGCAGACGAAGCAAGCCACCATTCTTCATGTTTTACTAGTGGAAGGTGAGGCTGTATCACTATGCTTCATCTTGCTCTTGTGCTCCCAGTGTCCCAGCATCCTGCGGTAACCTTATTTAGAAATTGTTCTCTAGCTCCAGCTACAGTGTAACAGGGTGATCTGAGGCAGCCGGAAACAGAGCAGCAGTATTCAGAGCTGGAACAACCACGCTGACAATGATTTCCCCGAGGAGAGATGCTGTTGGTTAGCTTCCCCATATTAGATTTCTACGTGTGTTCCCTTAAATCCCATTTCTTATACAACTTCCTTCAAAATGCAACACAACATAAAGTCGGCAACAAGCTCTTCACATGAGGTTAAAGAACCCCAAAAAGTAGCTACAGATTAGTCTAACGGCTGATTCAAGCCTGTCCAAATGACACACACTACTGCCGTATGCTTCCCGCATTGACTGCCATAATCATATAAAGAAAAGGAGACCTTGTTGGGTAATACAGCTATTCTAAACTGCACAATCTGTGGTAGGCAGTAAGCATACATCCAACACTAAGGCACAATTCCATGGCACCCATAAACTAAATCACACTGTGCTGGTTATTACTGTCATAACACAAATGGCCAACAGTGGTGACCATAAATGTGTGCATTACATAAGAGACAAGAATTAATGGAGGGTGAGGGTGAAAATGCCCCCGAGAGTTCATAAAACAACTGTAAAATTAAAAGCAATGGTGCACAAAAAAATAAATAAAATTACAGTGGTAATTATGAGTTCCCTTTTACGGGTTTAGTCTTATTCACATTTATGTTGTGTGGCGAATGCAGTGCCCTGGGTCGGAATTTATCATCAGTGTAGGTGTATGACTGTGAAATGCATTCAACTGTGGGGGAAGGAAATTGATCATAAAATAACAAATAATGCAGCTTAAAGCGTAATAAAATACTGGAAACACAAAAACAGGACCGAAAGAAAATGCCAAAGAAATCAGTCATTCTATGAAAAAACTGAATGAAAACGAAGAGTTCAATGTTGTCACCCTCTTCTGTAGGACCCACAGGCTATTTCAAACACTTTACTCACAACACAGAAAAATAACAAGGACATGAGCATTTGGTAAGATCCATAAATAGAAATAAAAGATTTAAAGATCTGTGGCACAGAAATATTTTGATAGACAAAAACAAAAACTTGTGCAGAATAAAAAACTGCACTCCTTTTATCTGTGTTTGATTGGGACTCTGTGTTTAGCTCTTACTCACAGCTCAGTTCAATCCGGATGAAGTCCTTGATGCCCAGGTTTTCCAGAAACACACCGGAGGAGGCCATGGTTTTAAACAGGAAGGAGATGTCTGCACTCAGCTCTCCGTGGAAAGTAGGAAAGTGGAGGTATGATGTCTCCTTGTCGAAAAACGCAGCGTTCCAAAAGTTCCCTAAAACAATAAATAAGTAAACAAAAGTCACCTTCAGCATTCAGAAGTCACCTCAAAAACAAATAAGCCAACCTGTTAAACTATTTTTAAGCTCATTGTAATTCTCAAATTTGAGCTGGAACATGTCATTTAAGACAATTGGAGAACAATTTAATAGTGCAAAGAGAGGATGAGGTTTAATTTCATTGCACTGTTATTGAAACAATATTTAAATTAATAGTTTGACATCATATAAAGGTTAAAGAATGTGAGTTAACACAGTTATCACTAAGCTTTTCGTCTTGTTTCTTATGCTAAGGTCAGGTAACATGCTCCAGCTTAATACCAAACCATGAACCATATCTCCCATCTAGACTAGCTTTGCATCATTCATGGTTAAAAACAACCTCTGTAATATGCAGCCCCTCAGTCCATCCTCCTTGTTTGCCCAAAACATGCTGATTAGCTCCTCGCCTTTAAGCCATCTTTCTTGAGACTTGCTGACCCTCATAAACAGACCTCATCTATTGAAACTTTGGCCGTGTGTAATTTAAGTATCCGCCAATTAACGGGTGCTTAACAAATTTATCAAACCACCACCTGATAAGGTTTATGCCACATCTGCCCTAAATTAAACAATCTCTTCAATCAAAATGATATTTTAAAGGCTGTTATTATTAATATTATTATTATAGTGGTAGTAGAGAACAATGACAGCAATGAAACCAAAAAATTATATTGATTAATTTCTGACTTTCTCAGAGACTTCCAGCGTGCTGACACAAATTTGTGTATAACAACTTGAAACTGAACATTTCAGTTTGTTAATTGTCTAATAAATAAAGCAATATGTTTATTTTTTGTTTTAAACATGTTTCCAAAATATTTATTTGGTCTCATTTTTATGACAGGTGGTCTTGTATAGATGAAAGAAAACAAGGAAAGGCATAATAGGTTCATATCAGTGAGATAAAATAAGAGGATAAAGACAAAACGACACAAGTTTTCATAAATTAAATGTAGGTAAATGGGTAACATAAACCCATAGGGGGTCTTACGATCTCCGTGACACTGCAGCGGTCCCACCCTGTACACAGCCTCTGAACCCGGCCTCTGTATGTCACCCAACACCAGAGACCTGACGGGTAGGCTCTCCTTATGAGTGAGCACGCCTGAGTCTTCAGTCCTGGAGAGAAAAAATGCATAGGGTAATAAATATCAGGGGCAAAGTAGAAAAATCAGGATTAATGTAATAAAAAAGGGATGAAGAGAATAAACAAATACAGGCTGACAAACCGTAAACTACATTCACTTAGTATTTATTTATAGATTTATTGGTGAGTGTGTTTTAATGTTACATCTCTCTTGCAATAAGATTACATGATGTGACGGTCTGATGCAAACATTGCAGAGTGTAGGTGCAATCTCTCGGGGACCTATTTATTTCAAAACCAATTTATAGCCCTCCTGCCAGTCAAAACTTTATCCTTGGCAGTTATCCTAACAGCTAGCCCCAGATGAAGAAATCCCCTGTCCATTTATGCTCACATTTTGCTTCCTGCACTTTGGATAATCTGCTGGTTATCCTGCTTCCTCTAGAAATTTGAGTATAGAAATACATCCGGGACTCGGCGTGAAGAGCAAAGACAGCACTTTGTGAATCTGATGAAATATTGAGGGGCAAAAGTAACAGCTCCGGTCGGTAAAAATAGAGTTAGATTTGCACAAACAGCTTGGACTGGGAAATGATGGAAGGAAGTGAAGCATGGCAGGATTGGTTACAACAGGAGGAAAGGTTAGAGCTGTGTTTGTTTCTTCCTCTGCTCCATTTATCCCAGCTGATTTAGCGTGTGCTAAACCGCCAAAGTTACAAGTCAAGCGGGGCAAGTCAATCATGTTTCATATCCTGAATAAAAGGTTAAAGTTGGAGATGTACTGTGTGTGTATTTCCTGTAAAATCTGCCCGCTATTTACTTCAGCCAATCTGATTTTGACTGTTTCTTCACCACTCATCTTGTTGCAGACAGAATGCTTTCTAGCTGCCTGTCAGCTGTCGAAGGACCTTTTTTTTCCTCCACTAATTTTTAACCACGTATATTCACCAGGAGCAAAGCAGGCGAATAAAGAGGTGTTACTTTTTAAAATCAGTTTTCTACTTTCTAACAAAAGATATTCAGTAAATCTTTTACTGTCATTTAAAATAAATGAACCACTTTTGTTGCATTTGACAGATCTAAGCACACTCGACTGCTTTACCCATTAAAAGTAAAGTAGACTGATATGAGCTATTATTTGATGTAGAAGGACACTAACCTTCTGTAAACAAATGCATATACAGTATCATGCTCTTTCACTTTTTTTCATAGCACTAGTTTTTGTTTTTCTCTTGGATTTATTTGTGTTTTTTATTTTTCTGGGTTTTTTTTTCTACCTTCCGGTATTTCAGTGTAAGTTTTTCTTTGTTCTTCTTTGAGTTTATTTCCTGCTTTATTTTTGACAATATTTTTTTGACGTAGCTTTCTGTTTTCCCACCTTTGTTAGTGTCTGATTGATGTTGCTTGTATTTTATTCTTCTTTCTCTGTTAGTTTCACATTCACTAAACATGACTGCTCAGATGCATACATGGAGAAAAATGTGTGTATTCATTAAGGTCAGTACCACTCCATGCGGTCAGCATCACAGTTGCAGTAGTGTTGTAGATCGACACAGTCACCCTGCAAACCGCAGGCACACTGCTGGCTGCCCGGTTGAGCTCCACCCCAATAAGTCTGAACTCGACCCGCACCGGGACCGCCGAACCACCAGCTGAGTGGAGAGCCCTCTGAAACACAGATGTACACAAAAACCAACATGAACAGCTTTTGATAAGTCAGCTTCATAAATCCTAGTTTTATCTTGAGAAGATATTGTGCTATAAAAAACTGAAGCTGTACATATTTACATTTCCTAAGTGTGTGCAGCCTAAATTATAGTCAGATGCAGTAACCTATACATTAGTAGCAAAAACCTGCCAAGTAAAATCTAAAATGAACAAAAAAATACACAGAAGTGAAACCACCTCATCCAAATTGTGTGTTTTCTGTGTGTTTATGGTCATTAAAATGGTCTAATATGCATGTAATACAAACAAACTGTATTCATTTTCTTTTTTTAAAGTACATGTTATAAAGACTTCTCTCCACGATACTGTGTACATAAATACTACCTAAATAACCTCGCTCATTATCACTCTCACATCACGTACTGCTCTTATCTTGTGATGCTGATGTAGAGAGTGACCTTTTTATTGTAAGTCACAACAAAACTTTTAACTAAATGCCAGAGGGACATAACACAACACCCCCACTCACTTAATTCTTGCAGTTCTCCTTCCTCATTTCAGGCCCTGTTTTCCCTGAACAGTCTTTGTCTTGTTTTCTAGCTAGATGTCTTCCCTGCCCCCAGACAGGCGGCGGACAGAGGATTATAAATGCATAATCAGTACCAAAAGAGCTAATACTAAGCACGCAGTGCTCTGCTGCACTTTTTGCTGCTTGGTTACCAAAAGGATTAAAGATAAATGTTGGCTGACAAACATGAATGGTTTCCAGTTAGATATAAAGGCTGTTCTTTGTAGTTTAGCTGAGTCTAACTGGCTGTGTTTGGGTCAATTAAAGAGTTGCAGGACCGTGAAAAAACATCGAAAAGAAAAACGCAGACAAAATAATTGGGCTTAATTCTCGAATTTAAAAGAAGGAGACATGTAAACACAATCCATTAGTCTGGCTCACTGGTAAACAGGAAGAAAATCCTGATGCTGATTAAGTTTGCAGCAATGAGCATAGCAATCATTTTGTTTTCTCTAGTGGAGCGAGGAAGACGTGTGGAGCCGCGGGGTGTTTGATTGCTTTCTTGAGAGCTTTGTTTTTGTACAAAATGATATATGCCGCTTATAACTCTTAAAAAAATGTGATTCAGCGAGTCACAGCTTGAATATTTTACTATCCTAAAGATGATTATTTGCTTTGCTGTCATTTTTTGTCAGTAAATCATTTTTTCCTCCTGGTGGTAAACAAATCTAAAAAGGCAAAGTCAGCACACATCCACATTTTGTACTTCTTCTTGTTTGTGTCAGCTGAGCAGTTGCATTGCTTTTGTGTTTTTTAAACAGGGGTCTCACCCGGGGTGTTGAGGAGACGGGACTTTTTGCAGTGGTAAGACAGTTGCTGTTCGCAGTGCTCCGATTGCCTAACAACGGCCAACAGCTGCTCTTCCTCAGACGAGTAGTCAAAGTGGATTGAATACTGGTTTACACCTGGAGATGGTCGGAGTCTGGTCAGCTCTGTGTTGTTGTGCTGGATCACCATCCATGTGTTCTCCTCTGCAGACAGACATATGCAGGCATGATGGTGCCAATTACACCACAAGGTGAAAGAGAATTAAAATAAAAGACATTTTTTCCTCCATTTATTCTCCTCTTTTACTTTCAAAGAGTGGATTTTTTAAAACAAGCCTCTATTTAACCAAGGTAATCCAAAAGACAAACAACAGGGACACTCAAAAAAGAACGGATGCAAGCTGAGGCTTTAAAAAAACATGGGAGGTCGAGCACCGTGGAAACACCAGGTTAACAAGGCATAGCTTAAAATAATTAAGTCGATATACAAATAAAATAAAAGTAGCAACAAGGCACCAGAGACAGGAGACCAAGAAAAAATAGGGAAGTAATTAAATTGGGAATCACAGAGACAAGATGAAAAAAGGAACTAGACAAAAGCACAAGAAAACTTTCTCACAAACAAAGTATTTTTAACAAAAATCTAGAAACAGTACAAAAACCAAAACTAACCAACCGATTCAAAAAATAAATGTCATAGTCCTAGATCGGTGACACAGTGTTTTTGGGGTAAGTTATACCTTTTAAATTATGTTTTTTTGTTTTGTATTATAGTTACTGTTCCTGGTTTCTAGCTTTCTGTTCTGTTTCTGTTCTCAGTGTGTTGTATGCTTAGGCAAGTTTTCTGTCTTTATGTCTTCCCTATGTTCCAGGTTAGTAACTTTTGTCTCTGTGCTTCATGCTCCCTCTGTTTCAGTCTGTCATGTTTCCACGTCTCAGTGTCTAGTCTGCGTCTTTGGGAATTGTCTCGTGCTTCCTGTTTTACTTTGATAGTCTGTGTCATAGGTAAGTGTATCCTGCTTTGCTTCCTTTGGTTATGTCAGATTAGCCCCAGCTGTGCTTCCCTCCTGTTTTCCATTCCCTCGTTACTCCCTGGTGTATTTGAACCCTGTGTTTTTCTCTGTCCATTGTTGCTTTGTACTCTCACTGTGTTGTGTTGGGTATTTTTTTTGGCTCTGTGCGTCTGGTATTGTTCTGGTTCTCTGCTTCATGTTTGTTGTTTTATAGTTTCCCAGTTTTCTAGTTTGAGTTTTGAGTTTAGTTTTCCTGTTTTTAATGTTCAGGTTTTCTCCAGCAGTAAAGCTGCCACCTTTAGTTAATCATTCTGTCTCCGAGTTCTGCGTTTGGGTCCTACATCCTGCCTGCCACAGCACACCTCTTGACACTAAAGTAGAAAAACAACAGTCAGATAGAAAACTGAATAATAATAAATAACAAAAATCCCCCAAAAAACCCACAGACAACTGCTTCTTTTTCATTGTATTGAGTTGCTAGATAATCAGAATCAGAATACTTTATTAATCCCTAAGGAAACTATGTGGGTTACAGTTGCTCCAAGGCTAGGCTCACTATACTTATATCACACGAAGAACTGCAGCCTGTCAGTGTCTGTCACGAGGAATCCCAGCCCCACTGAAAGCCAATGTCCTGCTCACAGCACTTGAGTCTGACTTCTCAAACGCTAATGAAGATGAATGTGAACATGTGAATTCTAGCTTGGCTGTTTGTCGTATACGTTTTTAACGTATACGACAGTTTCCACCTTCTTTTTCACTAAGTGTTTTTCTGTATTTAAATAAAAAGCATGGAATAGAAAACGAAACAGCATAATCGTGATATGTATTAGTTATTTAAACCATGTTGATAGATTGATAGAGACTAGGAGCCTAGATAGAGAAAGTGCTGATAGAGACTGACTGGAAAATCTATATAATAATGAACATGAAAAACAAGTTCTGTAGTATCATAACAGAAATAATACAAACATCAGAAAAAAGGCAAGAAGGGTCTATAAGGTGCATTAAAAATATTTGAGATGAGTCATCATTTATGTGCAATTATGTAAATGTTAATTTACACATTTGCAAATGTTGACTGATGATGGTAGTAACGGGGGTTGTAAGTGTGTGTGTGTGTGTGTGTGTGTGTGTGTGTGTGTGTGTGTGTCACCTGTCATGTTGCAGTAGACCAGCTGTGGTTTGATTGGTCCGCTGCCATCCACGTCGATATAAAAATGTCCCGATGTGTTGCCATTGTGTTTGTATGCCTCACAGGACTGTTCGTACACAGCTAGAAGGAAAATAATGAGATCAACAACGTCAACATGCTGGCCCATGGGAGCTGCCAGGGGATGGAGATTAAAACTATGGAGGATTAGGGGTTCTGCTTTATAGTATGTATCACCACTGAGTCAATGTCGTATGATCAATAATCAGAGGTTCTCATGAACTAAAGTTTAATCCAGCTGGAGACAATGGTAATGACTAGTGTGAATACACGGTCAATAAATACACTTCTGCTCTGTCTCCTTCTTTATATGCTTGAGCCCATAAAGCGATACCAATATCTAAATGCTTCACCTGTTTATCTCTTTGCCTCAACTCAAATAAATACTTTTATTCTCCAGGGTTAAAAAAAAAAGCTTACACAAAAATCTCTTTACAAGTCTTGAAGATCTAACTTGCGATAACTGGCACAGAACTAGCAGCATTCTCCCATGGAGTCACCTTATGTACATAAATGAATGTATTTATTCAGTATTTGGCAGTGTAGCACCATCGCCCTCTTTCCTTTTAATCATGCACCATCAAAAAGTGAGATGTTTCCTGGACAGGCATCCCAGGAAGCTCTTAAACCTAAAATGCCGCTTATTTGTCCAAAGAAAAACTCTTTGTTCTGTCACAAGTACCAATTTGCATCACCGACAACAACAAAGGGAAAAATCTATGTCAGTGTAATTGTAGCAGCCTCACAATCACCAGTTTTGTAAACACTGGAGCTGGAGCAACCAGCTCGACAGGTCTTTTAATGCTGCTTTAAAAACCCTCACGTGAACGATGGGGAGCAAGATGAGACTATTATGTAGATGAAAGCAGCACAACACATTATTAAGGGCGATCCGTCTTTTAATAAATAATAATGTCATAAAACAATAAAAAGGGAAGAAAAATTAGGTGTCTGCAAGTTTTCAAATATTATACTGTAAGTCATCCCGTTACATTATGTACAAGGTAATTAATTATCAGAATTAAATGTTCCTTTTCTCTTACTATTTTTCTCCCAGTTGAATTTAATTAAAGCAAAGCTTCATCTGTCAAAACTATGGCACTGTCTTTTCATTAATATGAAAAATGCGTTTTGTTTTGACGATACAGGAGACTAATTATGCCACGTCAAGGCGGCATTAACGGGGTTGTGACATTTGTGACAACTTTTTTTTTTAACTTTGTCTTCTGTTTGTTGTTGCTTTGTTTTATTTCAAACATGTAAATATATAATAATAAATCAATCACTTCATTATGCCAATAAAGCTGCCATATTTTACACAATCAAAGAGTCCAAAACATTAGGACATTTTGCTTAATGACTAGCTTAACACTAGGCTGAAAGGAAGTGCTTCACCTCTCAGACTGAAGGTTTGGGCCTTGTTTTTCCCCCACAAATGGTATTACATGATAAGTTATAGGTGATGCAACAAGATAAAAAAGGAAACTAAAACAGTGGGACAGTAGGAACAGGTAAAAAAAAGTGTTTATGATGAATAAAAGCATTAATCACATTTGTTCAACCTCAGGGATTCAATTCAATTCAATTTTATTTATATAGCGCCAAATCACATCAACAGTCGCCTCAAGGCGCTTTACATTGAAAGGTAGACCCTACAATAATACATACAGAGAAAAACCCAACAATCATATGACCCCCTATGAGCAAGCACTTTGGCGACAGTGGGAAGGAAAAACTCCCTTTTAACAGGAAGAAACCTCCGGCAGAACCAGGCTCAGGGAGGGGCGGTCATCTGCTGCGACCGGTTGGGGTGAAAATGCACATACTCACGTGTTTTGATGAGTAAGATGTATTTTTGAATAATAACTTTATTTAGAAAAGCAAAAGACTCCCATTTTAGAAGGTGAAAGGTGTACATCACATCAGAAGTTCACAGTGCAATTAAAAACTAAAAGGGTAGTGAATCATAAATATGATGACCAAATCCTGAAGCCATGTTTACTTTTTTTTTCTCATGTGCCAATGTTCTCCTTGTGCCTGTGAGTTCTCTGATTGTACTCTGGCTTCCTTCCACAGCACACAAAACAAGCTCATTAGTTTAACCTAGTGATTGTAAGTGGACTGTTGATTGCAGATGTGAATGTATGCATTTTTCTGTGATATTCATGCAACAGACTAGAAACCTGTTGCTGGGACAGGATCCTGCATGGGTTTTCCCTATCCATCTATACATGGATGGCATTCTGAAGTATGGCTTTTAGGACTCCAGTAAAAATATTTCAAGCTAAAAAGTGAGACCTTTGTATCATACATTAATTCACCGAGATACAGTTTTGGGTCTTACAAAAATGAATGCTATAAAATAAAGATATTACGGAGCCCCGCAAGGGACATGGGAGAAAAAAAAATTAAGATGAACTTTTGCGAGATCCCGCAATAGTTTTGCGAGATCCCGCAATAGTTTTGCGAGATCTCGCAAAAGTTCATCTTAATTTTTTTTTTCTCCCATGTCCCTTGCGGGGCTCCGTAAGATATGCTATTCTGCCAAATTGTACAAATTCTTTTTGTGGCCGTTGGCAGCGGGACTTTAATCTGCTTGGATCTAAAAAAGTTCTTCCTGCTTCAAAGGTGACTCACAGCTGTGGCAGGTCGCTCCACTGTAGCCAGTATCAGAGCAGTTGCAGTGAAAGACGGTCCAGGACTGACTGCAGGGACCGCCGTGTTCACAAGGACTGGGAGAACACCTGAAACACACAGAGGGAGAGAAACGTCCAGAAGATTATGAAATGGCACCCTGCTGGATGTTTGTGTGGGAGACCGTTGAACGTCTTTATTTTTGCTGTCACAAAAAAAACAAATTAAAAGTAAAAATATTGTTATGTATACATACATACATACTGTGACAGCAGATTTGAAAACATCCATTTGTTTGTTTGGCAGCTTGAACACGAGGAACCAATTTTTACTGCTAAAAACCTTTCAAATGGGACAAAAGCAGTTGATGCCAAAACATACCTTTCATCTGTTATTGTCAAGAGCATCAGACTTTGTTTTGTTTGAAATCGCTGCTGAAGCATCTTTTATGTTTTAGCCGAGTCACTTATCTTACAATGAGCGAGCAGACTCGAGCTATTTATGAACACTTTGACGGGAAAACCGACTGCCGGGATCAACTCTTTGACCTTTTGGAATTACTTAATGGTGCAGATGATACTATATAATTATGATTGGCCAGAATGCTTTCAAACTCTCAGTATACTCAGTATACTCTCAAAGCACTTGAAATTATTTTCACAATGACTGTGTTATATAAAGCTCTTTTGTTAAATGGATAGAAAGCATTTCAAATGTTTACTCAAGCATGTCACTCACTTCATGGCCAAACGTGTGTAGGAGGGTCAGGGAAAAAAAATGCAGAAAATATTTCACTTCGAATATTTGGAGGAGGTTCTATTTTCCATTTGGACAACTTATTGTGGGAGGCTGATGAAGTGGGGGGAAAAATAATCCGGTGTACAACATCTTTTGTAACATTGCGAAACAATTCAGCAGAAAGCTCATTTAGTAAAAGACGAAATATCATTTCTTTCCTCACTTCCCTTCTGAGAGAAAGCGTGCACAACTGAGTTTAATATTTCTTTCCACAGGTTAGAATTGGTTTTATATGGACTGACAATTATATAGAGCTTTCCTAGTAACATATAACATTCAAAGTACTTGACCCTTCAAGCCATATTCACCAATTAAAACAGCAATGTATATATAAGTAACACACACATATGCAGACACACACACACCCTTGTATGCATCAGTGTAATATGGTGCTCAGTGTTTTTACTGAGGATGGTATGCATGCAGGATGGATGAGCCAGGAGTCAACTCTCTGACCTCCCAATTAGAAGAAAACAAGCTTTATCTCTTGAGCCACAACCGCCAAAAATCCTTTAATTCAATCTGCATCCTTAATTTTGCAAAGCTAAGTCAAGGCTGGGAAAACATTTCCTCCCAAAAAATTGAAAATCAGATACTTCTCTTTCAGACAGATTTTTGTGATTTGGTTACTAAACATCTGTTGACAAGACTACAGTAAGTCCAGTGATGCAGATGTTGTACTGCTCTGCTGTGGTAACGAGAAGTCACTAAGGCACAGCTGGTCAATACACATTCCTTCCCTTACCTACAGTTTGGCCACAACTTTGGGTAGAACAAATAAGCTCACACGGAGTCAGTCTGATTCTTAGGATCAGAATACATGCTGCATTGGAACAAATGAGGTGGTTTGAGCATTTAACTAGGATCCCTTTTGGATGCATCTTTGATGAAGAGTTTCACAACTGGCTTGAGAAAACACCTTAGTGTTCTTCTGCAAGAATTGTAGGTGCTAGCTGGAGAGAGGCGAGTGCTGCCCACAGAAATTACTTTGGACAGAAGGCAATCGTGCAAGTGTGTCCATACGTACATGCACACACTTGCTATTCTTCTACACAAATAATAAAACCATATTAACATTGTAACAACATAAAATGGAGTAATCCCAATTGTCCCAAAGGATTCAACTCCACCATCTTGCACTGCATCTGTTAATGTGTGCGTGTGAGCTCAGCACCATCTGAGGCAGCTTCTGGTTGGAGAGGTCCTTCAGCTTGAAGCTCAGCTCCACTCTCACTGGAAAAATAAATAAAGACATCAAGTGCACAACTTTGGGTAGACCAAATAAGCTCACAGGGGTCAGGGGTCCATGTATGCAACAATATAGATAGAAAGACAGAAATGATGGAACAAGAGGAGGATTTTTCATATAACTAAAGATATCTAAATGCAGGTTGCTTTGAATGTGTTTTACAAGTCAGGCAATGCAGAAAGAAAGCATGATTTAACTTGTATCCTTCCTTACTAAAATATCCTAAGCATCATTTGATATTCTTCAAAGAACAGACAAAGAATAGACACAAACCATCCACTACTCAGTGCACACACAGGCATATGCCTGCCTTGCACATATATTATGACATAACAGCCTCTACTGGAGAAATGCACTGTCACAGACAGATAATCGCAGATAGATGACCAACAAAGGTGTCTACAGACTGCAAACAACCTCATCTAAAACACTTCCATCTTCTGCATTCATACTTAGCTCTAACGCATTCAGGGATTGTGTCTTTACTCAGTAAATCAGAGTCCAGGAGCCCACATGACCATTTAAGCATACCAAAACCAAACTCCACAGAGATCCCCATCTTTACTCAGACTGTGTTTTTATTGGCAGTCAATAAAAACTTTAAGATGTGTTTCAACCAGTGGCGGTTTTTGATATGGGCGACATGGGTCGTTGCCCAGGGCGGCATCGTGGTGGGGGTGACATCATGTGCATCGGCAACAAACGTTGCTCGCACCCATGCTGCCCCGGCATCATGCAGGCGCATTTTGGGGATTGCATAGGCACCGATTGGTTTTCTATTGCCCATTTGCGGGGAGTAAGGGCGCCCTCCATTTGCGAGGTGCGCCTGCTGCTTGCCGCACAGGGAGGAGATGCTGTACTGGTCTGTTGTGGTGAACAGAAAGCTGAGCGTAAAGCAAAGGTGTCATTTTATCAGTCAATCTACGTCCCTACCCTCACCTCACCTGGTCATGAGGTCTGTGTAGTGCCTGAAAAAATACAACTGCAGAAACAAAAAGGCTGCCTGGCCTCTCCCTCAGAGATCGGGTGAGACGTTTAGTCACACATGAGGGTCTCGGAGTAAAGCCACTACTCCTCCACATTCAAAAGGAGCCAGCTGAGCTGATTCAGGCATCCGACTACAATGCCTCCTGGACGCCTCCTGGATGAGGTGCTCCAGGCATGTCCCATTGGGAGGAGGCCCCAGGGTAGACCCAGGACACATGGCAGAGATTGCATCTTCTGGCTGGCCTGAGAACGCTTTGGTGTTCTCCCGGATGAGCTGGAGAGAGAGGTCTGGGCTTCTCTGTTCAGGCTGCTGTCCCCATAAGAAAATGGTGGATTTATACACAGCAAATCCCTGTGATACACAATGTTTCCCACAATATTAAAAACACTTAGAGGACACTCACGCACAGAAGCACATCATATCTCCTTCCTTATGTGTTAAGCTAAAATAAGCTGGCAGCTCCGGTTTAGAAAAGGTCTTCAGTTGATATTGAGCTCTTTATGGCCTTTCATTCCTTTGTGCTGTTAATAAAGCGCTTCCTCACACCTTCCTCACGTAGTATTATTAGCCACAGAAACAGCTTTGCTGCTGGCAAAGCTGTTTGCTTCTGACACCAAAACACACACACATACAATAACACATTCAGTATACAGTAATAACCTGCTCTGAAGTATGACCACCACATTAAAGCCGTGTTGCGGAGTCCATTTTCCACCTGACTTTACAGTACAATATATCCCAAGAGGCCAAAATTCAATCAGCAGAATTACAGTGAGGGAACATATGGTCGATTATTTTTTTCCTGTCTTTGTTGGAAAACAGATTTTGTTTATAGTTTTGTTCCGGTGAGCAGTCAGCTCTGTGGAAGAACTGTATTGTACTGAATAATAATAATAATAACAATAATACAGGAACAGCACAGCATTTAATTAAAATCACCCAAGCAGATGCTCCTTATCTGGCAAGGGTGTGTGATTTGTACAATATTTGTGGGTATGCTTTACATCCCGGTCACTGTGTTTGCAGGATGAGTGTTTGTGCTACTGTGTGTGAGCGCGTGTGTGTGTTTGTTCCTGTTCCCTAGAGGCTTTTATAATTGTTGTAATTGTCTCATTAATTGTACTGTTATTTGGTGTGCCAACAAAACAATAAATGAGTGGTTCTGCTTTCCCTCCTTCCCTCCCTCATCTGTGTCTCCAACTCTGAATCTAAACTGTCACTGATGACATAAAGCGCATGCTTGCACGTAATTGTATCATCTTTCCATCAATTATTGAAAATATTTATCATGAGGTGCAAAGTAGCTCTCGGTTCAGTTCTTTTCAGTTTAACTCAAAGTTGCATTAGCCTCGTAACAGGTAATAAATATTCTGGTTCTGGAAGTTCATCTCAGCGCTGCAGAAATTTATGGCATCTTTTAGCTCATTATTCTTCCTAAATGTTAGTTCATTCTCAGTGTTCTCATCAGCACTGTTTTAATTACAAGCAGCTGATTTGAACCTGTTTTAAAGTAAATGGAAGTTATCTGTTGTTATTGCTCCCAGCCATATCCCAGACTCAAAGGAAGATTACAACATATTGTAGGATGTCTAAGGATATCTTATTGTGGCGTACCCGCAATAAGATATCCTAGATAGATGGTGAAACTGGTTGACTCGTAATGTTAACATGCAAATTATTTGCTAACTTCAACTTTGGGGCCATTTGCTTGCAGTCACTGTCAGTGGGAGAAGCTTTAACATCTTCTATTATCCCTGAGATGATGCAAATGACATGTAGTTCATGTAACTCGACAGTTTTACCCGCACTGCATTAACTGCATGGCTCATCCGAGGATCAAAAGAACTAAAAGTGGGAAAAAAGCCAGAAACAGAAAAACAACCTATGTGGACAGAAGAACAATATTTCATTCCAAATCCGACAGCATTAACAGGATTGTAATTTCAAAATAAAAAAAATTAGCAAACATACAATAAAAGTAAATCGTAAGTTCAGTTAAAGGTCTAAACTCTTTTATGTGTAATATAGATCACTAAAAAACACCTTTAGGAGTGACCGTGATTAAAAAAAGACCAACATTTTTCACATGAGGAGTTTTTGTAAAGTAGATATAATCACTGGGCTGTTGTATTTGACTGGTCAGATGGATCTAATAATGGATGTCTACTGGATGTGCTATCAACAAGCTGTTGGTCATATATTGAACTTGATTGGTCTACTGCCTAAATTAGTTTAAAGCTCAAGAAAAAAAAAACAATATCGGCGAGGTAAAAAATGTCACAGCACCTATTTTACATCACTGGTTTCCACCGATCATTTACTCTTAATAACTGTGTGAGAGTGAGTGCTTGCTTGCGGTTGTTTGTATGACTCCCGATATGATTTTAGCAAGCAGATTTTTTAATGAATGACTTATTATATTTATCGACAACTGTAGTCTGATGCACATGGCTGCAACCCTACTGCATGCCATCACATTGTTAGTATGCTATATGAGGTTAATGCCCTTAGATTGTTTGCCTTTTATATATTTTGCACTTAACCATTACAACTGTTTGCTTTTTCAGTAGATAAAACCTGTTGTCACTGGGATGGCCAAGTGGTATAGGTATTGCACTCAGGATGTTATGAGCACAGCTTCTTGTGGCTTTCGGTCTCACGCCTGGTACAGTATAGGCCATGAACCAAAGTTCTACTTGATAAATGGTCCTGTCACATTACTGTAATAGAGAGTTCTGCTTGACAAAGCATGTATGAAGTTCAGCGGGGGCTTTTTTCGATTAAATTATAAAGAGATGAAACAAGTGGTCTTACAACCTCTGGCAAAATCATGGAATCACAACATTTGGAAGACGTTCATTTAGCTTTTTACTTTGTAGTAAATAAACTAATCGCATAGCTGATCAGCCACGTACATATGCCATCATATATGGCCCTGGCCATACAGTGGATTCAAACCCAGGACCTCACTGTGAGACAACAACTGCAAACATGAACAGGTCTACAAGAAGTAGACTGGGCACATAATCTGGGCTAAAAGCAGTGCAAAAGCAAAACAGTAGTGTATAAGTTAACGGGCCTTGTTCGATGAAATGTACTTTGAGTGGTCATCGGCAAACAAAAGACACTATATACTGTAAATACACTCTAAATTCAGACAGTCTGGTTTGACTTTCTCGGCTTAATTGAAATTAAAGTGTTGTAAAGACAGGCACATTTTCTGATTAGCAAAGATAAATAACAGCAATTTCAAAAATTCTCATAAAGATATGCCCTAAAAGCTACCAGGACGCCTGACTGATTAAGGTGTTAGACTTAAGATCCAATAGGCACAAACCCTTGTGTGTTCGAACACACAACTGTACAGTGAGATGCATAGTCCTCATGGGTTTAAATGCTATGCTGATATACATGCTTTTTTTGGGCAGATATAAATCAAATCAACATGCAGTCAATTAGACCTTGTTTATATCGCGCTTCTCAGACAAATCAGATGCTATTCAACGAGCTTTACAAGTGATTAGGACGCCCTCCTACAACAGTCATGTTTCTGATTCATGTTTTAGATTACATCAGGCTTATAACTGTCCACTTTTTTTCTTAGTGACGTAAACAAATAATGCATTAACACACAAAATACTAAATAAAATACACACAATTCTTGTGCAATCTGTCTTGGCATTTATTTAATCTCAGTGTTGCTCAGTTGCTCCTAAATTCCATGAAATACTGGCCCAATCCCATCTCCACCTAAAGCCTAATCACTAAGGCCTAATCACTTAATCCCCACAGACTTAACTGACTCAAGAGGCAATTGACATAAGACCTTGAGGGTTCAAATCACACATCTGGTATAAGTACAATATCTCATGCAGTTATATAGTATAAAATATGTGTTCCTAAGATTTAAATAGGCCAGTGCTACCCGTGTTATAGTAATACAGATACATGAATCCATCCATTTCCTTCAGCCTATCCCAGTTAAACAAACCGCTAATGAAAAAGTTTGAGTCAAACATGTAGTCTTAGTATTTCTCCTTCAAATCATGCAAGTATGTAAGTTCATAAGACCTTGACATGGAATTGAAAAGAATGGGTCATGCCACGTGGTGGAGGTGGCTGGGGAGAGGGAGGTTTGGGTTTCTCTGCTTGGGCTGCTGCCCCCGCGACCCGGCCCCGGATAAGCGGAAGAGGATGGATGGATGGATGGGTCATGCCACGTTGGTTGCAAAAGAGACAGTATTATTTTAAAATATATATTTTTACCAAACTACTAAAACTTTCCGTGGTTGGCTATCGACCGATATTCTTGCCAGGAAAGTGGTTATTAAGGCAATACAGTAAAGATTCAATGGACAATGATCTTTGTGGGGAAAAATCAGACACAGAATTATTCTGAAATAGAGCATTTTGGTCCCTATTCCAACCAGAAAATGTCACTGAGGATTTATTCTCATGTTACAGGTCAGCACTGCAATTGTGGACAGCTTGTAATTTGTACACCAAAGCTTCATGATGATTTATTCTATGAATAACTGCTATACTGCTATATACTGACTGAAATCTTTCCAGATTATCATTTTTCACGCCTCTGCTGAATATCAGAAGAGGGCTTCGTCAGAGCTAAGAGAAAATACACTATTGTACTGTTTGTCTTAACAAACAGCAGTGTTTTTGAAAACTGACCTGTCAATGATTCCACACATGTCAATCTGCAGGTTGCTGTAGTTTCCCAGTTGCTTTTCCTGCACCTTAATCAGGTCCACGTTTTGATTGTCCACAGTAAATAAACGCATACAGCCCTGGAAGACATTAAACGGGTTTCTGCACTTCTGACTGCCATCTTCAACAGGACAACCTGAATAGAAGAGAATCACAGCAGATAGCATCAGTTAATGAAATAAAAGGGTACTAACAACCAGAAATACAACAGATTTGTAGAGATGTGTATTGTATGTGGCAACCCCCCCCCCCAAATCATTGATGTATCATGATGCAGACTGTGACTGTAACTGACTAAGTACTGCACTGTGGACAGAGAATTCTATATATCTTTTGGTTGATTACAAAGTTTTTACATTTTCTGCTCACTGATGCTTGAGTGGGTATATTTGCATGGAATGACCCAGCTGAACTGTGTCTTACCACCGAAGAAGAGGTGACTTTCTATAGTGACAGGAAACGATGGGCTGGCTTGAGAGCTGTCTCTTTCCTCTTTATCCACTGTGATGGTTAGACGTCCTCGTCTGGAATTCAGCTCCACTGAATGCCACTGACCGTCATTCAGAGCAGCACCTGGAAAGCAAACATCCATTAACACACACTGCTGAAAATAAAACCTTTCCCATGTGTTATGGTTGCACATCGAATCATTAAAACCTGCGACAGATGTTGGGAATGCTTTTTTTTCCCCCCGACTTTGAAACCAAGCATGAGTAGCAATGACCAAATTAGATATCCTATCATACACTGTCTACTACACACATACACCCAATTTACATATATACCACATTTCTTCTTGGAAGCAGCTTGTAAATCATGACTTTTTATAAAACATTATAATGTTATAAACTGATTGTTTGCTTGAAGATACCAGCTCATCACTTCATATGTGCCAGAAAGCACAGAGGGGAAGGACCGACTCTAACACATTGATTGCAGCAAGTCAGCTTCCCACTTCCTACATCCTCTGAGTGATCGACCTGTATCAAGTACAGACGGCACTATGCCAGCCATGTGGATCTGTATGTTATTAGGAGTTAAGGGAATCAATCAATATCTCATTATCTCCACTGTTTTCCTTACTTGCACTTCTTTGCTCAAGAAGACATCCTAATCATCCTACAAAGCCATTTGCTGTTTGTAACACTGCTGAGTGACCAGAAGTTTAAGAATTAGGACAATGCAGAACATAAATATTGCATCCAAACATTTCGAAGCATGAAGTGCAAAAATATTTGTCAGAAAAAGACTGACTTATGTTTCTACATGAACTGAGATGATCTGTTTTCTCCATGTGCCATTAGTAGGTGAGGCTGTTGAAGGATAGTTTTGTCTGTCTTGATTGTTTTTCCAAAACCTAAATTAAAACAGCAAACATTTACCATATGTATACAGACACTGACGTCTGATCAACGCGACTCACCTTCTGTTCACATCGTTTTCTTTTTCCCTGTAACTTGTTTTGTGTGACTGGTAATAAACGAGATAAATACAGCTAAGTAGTGTCTGGAGACATTCTGCTATAGTTGTGTCCTTGTGTTG
This sequence comes from Benitochromis conjunctus, assembly GCA_015052645.1. Lineage (NCBI taxonomy): Eukaryota > Metazoa > Chordata > Actinopteri > Cichliformes > Cichlidae > Benitochromis > Benitochromis conjunctus. Next base: position 23,905 of record VOQK01022387.1, read on the forward strand.
ATCACACTGCACATTTGTCACTGTAGCCCTAGAAACAACATACCAACCATACATCGCCCACTGATCACAATGAAATGTACATGCTATCCTCATCCCTGCCTTTTATCTACCTGTATTATAGGATATGACAAAAATAAATAAATAAATAAATCAGCGTGAAAAACAATGATTGTTAATTTTATTGTGCTAGAACGTGGTGGGAATTTTTACTCTTTAACGTATCTGGTATCATTTCTTATCTTTTTACTGATGTGATTATATAGTTTAATTCTAAATACTTGAAATTAGATGGGCAGAAGTCATAACTCACTCTATATAACTCACTATCATAATGATATGATATTCATGTGAGCAGTTCCAGTAACTTAACTGCTGAACTGTGGATCTGAAGGTGCATGGGACACGTTTTAAGCGTTTGGCTTTAGACTGACCTGCACTGAGCTCCAGCAGTGCCCTGCCACTTTTATGGATCTGTAGTCGGAGTCTGGCCTCACTCAGGTACAACCAGGCCACGCCTCCTTGTTGAGGGAGTTCAAAAGTAAGCAGAAGCCCTGCTTTATTCCATGTCCTGAACTGAAAGCCTATAGATACGCCCCCTGATGAAGACATTGTAGTCCCCGGTAACTGAAGGAAGCTCTCGGGCCCGGTGAATGTCACCGCAACAGAAACTGGCTCAGCACACGAAAAGGTGACATTGCCCTGAGACGGAAACATGGAGAGTGGAGAGAAAGAGGAGGTGTGACAGAAAAAAAAGATACTATAGAGATAAAACAACATAAAACATGAATATTAATCAGCTACAGAGAGCGTGTTGATCTGACCTCATGTCTCCGCGATCTCATCAGCAAGTCTCCTTAAAGAGGACATTGGTATTACCATAATGATAACGGCAGAGCTTAGGATAAGATTAGAAAAGCAAACTCTAAAATGCCAAAGTCACCTAGTGCGGAGGTAAAAGAGATAAAAAATTGAAATAAAATGAAGCGAGCATACAGCATGGCCAGTACTGCAATATCTGACATCTCTGTTACAGTCCATTGTTTTGAGTAGTGGTAATGACGCGGGGTTCACTGCTAAAGCTGCGGCAGTAATTTATTATAGTCCCGACTCTCTGCTGGGAATTTCAGTCTGCTATCTTTACAATGCTCTGGAAACACAGATGACATCTAAAAGCCCTTTGTGGTGCAGTTAAAGTGATGTACAATTATTCATGTTGGAGTAGGCTTTGCTGCTGCACAACACAAAGTAAAGTTACCTTAAAAACCCTCAGAAGCCTTCAGCATCGGCACACCATTCTTCCTCCACTTACACTCTTATTTTCTTCCTATTATTGTCCCCTCAAAGAGCTGTACGAGGACCCATTTAGTGCCTGTAGCAGATTAGACCACAGCTTTGCAGTT
>VOQK01022387.1:25324-48550 GCA_015052645.1 Benitochromis conjunctus
GCAGTTAGTACCTTAAGAGCCACAGCACCACTCAAATCTTCAGCCATGCGTGTAAATCTTTGAACCTGTTTGCCAAGAATTCATGTTTCCTTCTGCTGTTTGGCCCTATACTGTAATGAGAGAGCACATATTACTTCATCACAGGCGCTTCACAGCTCCCAGATGAGCTTGATCCACTCATTGCAAATGCAAAAACATCTGAAGGCCACAATTCCCACAATAAGGAGGCATAAGTGAGTCTAACCACACAACAATGCTTTGTCTTGGCTTCATTATCCAGCTCAGTAGGTCATTAAGAGCAGCACGAGCATACAGTTCAACCAGCACTTGTCTGAGCTTACAAAGCTTGAAACTTTAAGAATAACCTATATTTACAGTTATGCAAAAAAGAAAGTAAACCCTTTTTAATTCTAAAGATTTACATATCAGGACATAATAAAAATAATCTGCTAATCTACTCATCGTTAGTACGTCTCAAAGTCACGTGAAGACAACCTCAGATGAACAGCGTCATTATGTCATTATTTATTTAACAAAAATTCAAAATGCAGAAATATGTCCGTAGAAGTTCCATAGAAATAACCATAAATAGAAGCTAGGTCCTAATCAAATTAATTAATTAATCATCATCATCAAAGGGGACCAAAGGGGAGATGTGTGACCTTAATGCATATTTTGCAAAGACCCAACACAGAATATCAGCACAAACACCTCATGCCACCTGTTAACCACGGTGGTGGACGGTGATGATTTGGGTTTGTTGGCTCATAAAGTCAACCATGATCTCTGCTGTAAACCAAAGTATTCTAGAGTTAAATGTAAACCCATCTGTCCAAACTCTGGTCATGCACCAGGAAAATGAACCTAAGAACACAATGGCCTCAACCTGACTAAAATGCTGTGGTGCAACCTTAAGAAAGCTGTCTATGAAGCTGTGTTTAATGTTTAGTAGAGTCACACAGCCTACCTGTCCTGAGAGTCAAAGACTTTCATTATTTTAACAGGTTACAGCAGAAATGCATCTGCTGGACACACAGCCATGTGGATCTGTATGTTATTAGGAGTTAAGGGAATCAATCAAACTACACTTGAGGTGTAGTTTGAAAATAAACAGTAAAATGGTATTTGGATGGTCATACTGACATGTTATTATATCAAGACATTAACAATATATTAAAAATATTATCAATATTCTGTTTCTTTAACCATTTCAGCAGTTTAAAGATAGTTTTCACTGGCAGGTTTTTTTCAGGTGTGCTCTGACTTTTACTTGGCTGGCAGAAGCAACACTAGTGGGCTGGACTTATACCCTGTCATGCAGGGTCCATAGTGCTATGCATAGCTCACTGTTAAAGACTTGGACTAACCTCAGCTGCATATGGTGCACACTGATGCAAATGCTCTGAACAATAAGTGTTCAGTTTGAAACCCTGTTGGTTGGTAGAATTGTTGGATGTATTATCCTTACTTTTATCTTTTATATTTGTCTCTACAGTTGAATACAGCCATTAAAATGGCCCAAAAAACAGAAACCTGGTGTTCTCCACGTGATGTTGACACACACAAACACTGCAGTGCCTTCAAGGACCATTTAACATACATGCAAATTTTGCAGGTCTCAGTCTTCAGTGTAGTGCCTGTTTTAAATCAGTGAAAAACAACAGACTGAAATGTTTTTTGGGGGACAACATTTTTAAAATGTCCTTTTCTTTCATTACAGATTTTCTGCTGGTGAGCACCTTTTTTGATTTACTACATGATGCACGCTCTACCATGGGCTCCTCAAATGTTTTTATTGTTAAAACCTATTCTTTGTTTTTATGGGGAGAAGCCAATGTGCATGTGTTTTCTGATTTTTTTTTTCTCTCCTATATTAAAATCCATAACATTTTGATGAGTTCCTTCTTAAAAACACAATTCAGTTTTCACTCTACTATCTGTTGTAATGAAGGAGAACAAGCTCCCAAGAATCATTTAAAAATTCAAGTTGTGTTTAAATTATGTTACACAAGTTAAAATCACTTACCGAAATAGTAACTTGTTGTTTTTTGTTTTTAGCCAGTTCTATCAGGTTGTGGCCATTATACAGCAGATTTTCCAGGCAACCATTGAAGTTCTTCTTGGGGGTTACTGGTTTCTGAGAGACTTCACCCTGAACTGCACCCAAACTCAGCTGTACAAAAACAATGATACACAAATAAACAAATTAATTTAAAAGAAGGAAACATAATATCTGCAATTGTCGACTCGTCTTCTGCTCTTTTGTTTGCACAAAAGGTAGAAGCTAAATTTAACCCTTTCTGTGTTTGAACAAACCTGTTCAATGCTCCAGTGGCTGAACTCTGCAGGGATTTGAACCCTCTCTGTGTGTTTGTCCACAGTGAGGTTGAGGTGAGAGCCACGCCGCTCCACTGCTACACGATGCCAATGCTGATCATCTAGCAGGCTGCCAAGGGAAACAAGACACTGGGGTTCACTGGATGAAGTCCTACCTGTAAAAGAGGGGCAAGGAAAACAAAACAGCACTTAGCAGGACAAAGATGATTTCTGATTTGACCCTGTACCTAATAAAGACTTACATTTTCTCAGCATCCCACTGAGAGGTTCATACAAAGGTCTGAATGAACCTCTATTCTCATTGACAACTACTTAATATATCTGCATACTAGCATCTAATGCATAATAATGCCTAATATGAAAAACTGCAGTGGAAACATGGTAAGAAAAAATTTAATCATAGATGAGCACCACCAGGTCTTAATTAGTGGATAGATTTTTGCATCCCCCAAAGAACTGCAAGAGAAACTTTCTGCTGAGTGGAGGAACGGTAGAAAGAGCTGAACACGGTCAGTCATTAAACATTTATAAGAAACCGTTTATAGACAGACAAATCCAACTTCAGACAGAGAAACACAAAGTTTGGAGAATGATGGACAAACGTGTCTTTGATACGACAAAAAAAAGACGACAAGCTCAGATGTTTTGTCTGTCCTGTTAACGCAACTATTGGAATGAGTCTTTTATTACAGTCTGGACAAATAGAAAGAGACAGCTCAATCAATATAAGAGGAAGGATGGCACGGCTTAAAGACAAATAGGTTCTCTTCATAGGCATTGATTAATGCAGCCCTTATTATGTTGTGAGCAGCAGGAAAGAGAGGAAGAAGACCTTATGATAGAGTGTGACAGATGATTTGATTGAAGCTTGAATAACAAGAGAAAACTGGCGTCAATATGAAAGATGAAAGGGCGAACAAAGAGAAAATAAAGAAATATTAATAAATACAGTCTTGCCCTCTTTTCCATTATTTGTTGCTTTGTCTTCCCTTTTTGCTGTGACTTCCACCCCACCCTTTATTTCCTCTCCCTTTTTTTTTTAGCAGTGCTGAGCTCATGAGGGGGAACAAAATCATCTTTTTTTAAAAGCAGCAAAAAGAATGCACAAGTAGATGATGACTACCAACCAGTGCGTTGAATTTTTGAACAAAGTAAGAAAAATCATGCTGCAAAATTCTATGTTATTCTTAAATGTTATTCTTTGTTAATGAGTCCTTGAGCTACATTTTTATTTAAATTGTGATGCGGGGGGGTCATCAGAAATCAATAGGTTACTTCCTGATGGGAGCAAGAATGCACACAGCAAATATTAACAAGGACCAGGTCACCCGATATAAAAAATTCAAAGGGTGATGGAGGCAAAGAAGAAAGGTCATGAAGTAAACTTCACTATGCACATTATGTTGTATTGTGTGACATATCAACAGGAAGCCCAGAAAATTAGCCTGTGGTGATGAACAAGAGCAAGGCAAATCTTTGGATAAATAACTGAAAAAAATGACAATGACTATAGCATATTTTATTAATGACAAAGAGGGTCAGACAGGATGTGTTTACCTCTTTTTCACAGCATTGGGTCAACACTTGCTGCAGACTAAGACTATATGACGTGTTGTTGACTGTACCTGATTATGCAGGAAGATGTTTTTCTTCAGGAGCAGCTGTCAATGCATTTGGCTCAAAACATAATTTGCAAATTTTGGAATATCAAATAGTTATCAGCCTGGTAAGGTATTAGGAGTCTCTCATGGGGTTTAAAAGTGAGCCGAGAGAACTTGGCCCGTCATTACAGAGTGCAAATGGTCGATACATATTCTAACGTCATCTGCTGGCAGCATTTTGAAGGTTCTGTAAATCTGTAAGTCCTTCTGCGTTAAAGGGGTAAACGAGTATCCAAACATGAAGTCTGTTAAAAGAAATTATGTCTTGCAGCTTATATCATGTACTGGAGCTTGAAAAAAGAACAACCACCATGTTTGTTTTCATAAACTGACAAAAGTAAGAGACAAAAACTGAACTGAGTAGAGTCAAAGCCACAAAGTGGTATTTACAGGTTCATAGTAGATAAATACAAAGCAGCAGTAATAATAAATTGTGAACAGCAGTCACAAATGTAAAAAAAAAAAAATCTTCCAAACGCCTTTAAACTGACTCCTAGACTGAACTTATAATTAGAGGCTGGTAATATCTCGGTATATCGGTGTGGCGTTTGTAAATGAAGACAAAAAGTGTGAAGAAGGGACAAGGGAAACACCCTTCAACCATGTTATGAGTGTTGCAGCTGCATAGTTGATCTACCGGAGAGTACTTCCCATTTGGCAAACATGTTTGGATTGTCACAAACACAACAACAAGCTGATCTGAGTAAAGCTGGAGAGAGTATGGGGAAATCAGGTTTGGGTTTTTTTGTATTTCTGAAAGGAAAAAGCAAATATCATTTTTTTAACCCCAAAATACCAATATCAGTCTTAAAAATCCTACACCAGTCCGACGTTAAGATATTTTTAAAGTAAATATGGCCTAATATCTAGAATAATGGTAGTATTTTGATTAAATGGTCTGTGCGTAAGGTTAAAACAAGACTTATCAAGACCCCTATGTTGTGACTGGACTTGATTAAATAAAGCATTTCTCTGATTTCGGTCTGAACAAAATCAGCTTAAATTCATTTGATTGTTATGACACAAATTTCCCGTCTGTTTGCCAGAACAGTGTTGCTGTTTCCTGTGTTGGCTGTTACTTAGTCTTGCCTCATAAAGCAAAACTGCCTCTGCTCCAGGAGGTCAGACCTGGATGTGTTAGTCATAGTATACTAAAGCAGACGGTGTGTGAGCTCAGGGTCAATGCACACAGCAGATGAACTAAATTACACAATATGTAAGCCAAAAAGCATATGTAGTGCTAAACTGGGGAAGGACGAGGAAGAAAAACAGAAAAGTGATGGGAGAGGCAGAAATAATGAGACAGAAAGATGAAGGGCACTCAACCAAAAAAAACCAAAAACATTATATTTGTATACACCGTATTGTCGTGAGGGAAAAACAGACTATATGAGACACAAAGATAACAGTTTTTAGAGGCTGATAGCCTCTTGTGATGTTGGAAATGTAAGGAGCAGGAGACCTAGGGAGGTAAACAGTAATCAAAACAGGAAACAGAAAATACTGAGAAACTGGAAGAAAGAAAGTTATAGAGAAAAGAAACCCTGCTTAGTGTTTCGAGAACACTTTACTGACTGTCATTTTAGTGGACAGCTTTGATTTTCATTGAGCTGTTGTCTCTCTTTATGATGAAAGTCTTTTTCTTCCTTTTGAACATGACGTCATTGCTGATATAGCTTCTGAAACAGTGAAGCTGCTGTTTGAGCATGTTTAACATGGCGTGAAAAATCTTATTTTCACCATGAACGCCCACATACATCTGCGATTACTGACAATTGTTTACAGTCTATGAAGTCCACGCTGAGGTGTTCGATACATTTTAAAGTCTGTGATTAGAGATGAGATGACAGATCTTTGCGCCGCCTCTAAATTCCAGCGTACAGGCCTGAACCTGAACTCCATAACAATTTACAGCGCTCCTTACTGACTGCAACTCCCACTCGTGACACACTGTGACCTGTTTCACCTGAATCCACAGCTCTACTCAGAATACACACATAACGACCTATGACAGTAGTCACCTCATAGTCCATCATCATAGCCAAGGATGCTGATGACACAGTAGTAGTGGGCCTGATCTCAAATCATGATGAATCTGCCTAGCATGATGAGATCGACCACCTGCCTTTCTGGTGTAAGAAGAACAACCTTGAGCTGAACACCTGTAAGGCCAAGGCGATGATCATGAGATCCTCTCAGCATAAATGGAGCCCAGGTGGAGGGGCTGGATAACTTTATATACCTTGGTGTTCTTGTTCTTGGTGTGAGTGAGAATGGTTGTCCTATCACTGCGGATTACACTTGTGTATTTATTGTGTATGCGAGAAATAAACACATTTGAATACAAGGTTTTGAAATTAATGTTAGCTTTTAATTTAATTGGCTGCAACTTTATTGCTTTTGTCAGTGCTTTTTTAACAAACATATTTAAGGACAAGCTCATGGACACAGAGGTGTATTTAGCTGCTAATGAAAAAGGGAAAGATGTTCAGAGGTTCGTGAAATGGAGCAAGAGACAGAAGACTGATAGATGGATAACGTACTTCGGCAACCAGATGGGCTTCCCGATGAGAGATGTGCCATATGGTGATGATTCAGCATGGCAGCCAGACAAACTCTGGTTTAACCCCATTTACACACACACACACACACACACACACACACACGCACACACGCGTGCGCACACACACATGCACACACCTGCCGTGCATCAAGCCTCGCAGAGTCCAGCCCTAACACATGCTACACTGAACGGGTGCCATCCATCATGGCTGTAACTAGACAGAGATGCAAACGCAGAATTTGGAGCCAAGATTTAAACCAATCAGGTGCCAGCATACATGCCATTGATCTGATCCACCCAAAGCCAATCTGAGTAATGTTAGAGCTTTTTATATTGTCCTGACCTTTAAACAGATGTTCTGCACTAACACAAGCACGTGACTTACAAATAAAAGAAAACAACTTTCAATCTTATTAAATGGTTTCAACAGATTGTTGTTTAAAGAAAACAAAACAAAAACTGTCAGATTGGAACATTTTCAAAATGTAAAGAAATTTAAAAGTAAGACATAACAATATAAGCCAGTAAACTTTTGATATAATAAAGATGTTCTTGGCTTTGAGTCTTCCAATTCAGTTATATTCATGTAGCTCTGGTTAACAACTCATCTCAACGTGCTTCAACTAAAGACTTCACAGTATTATTTTCCATCATCCTTTCTGCTGATGATTATAGTGTTCATACTGAATTCCCAGCCATACCCCAGTATATTATTAACAGATGTAAACAGGTCTTGATACCAGTTAACAGATCAGTGTGTTCACCTTGTCTCAGCAGCAGCAGCAGTAGCTTTCCTCTCTCCAACTCCAGACTGAGGCTGAGTCCTTCCTGTCCCTCTGCCTGCAGCAGTGTCCCAGAATTCCTCAGGGCTTTAAACTTCAGAGAGACAACGTCTCTGGATGTCCGCTTAAGCCCAGAAGTCAACCAGTACAGCAGACCACTGCTGCCACCATCAAAACTAACCACGTCAGAGGCTGAAAATGAAAGAAAGCATCAGTAGAGAACTCAGGACTTTATGTTCAGAAGTCATTATGTTAGGAGGGAAGCAGTCAAATCAAGACATTAGCTCAACTATAATCATGCACCTGACTTGACCAGCTCAAACTGTGATTGTTCTTTCCTTGTTTAGGAATATAGCCCTCACATTTTAGTAGCCCATAACAGATTGTGTCTTTTAGATTTATGCATTAGACACAATCTTACAAGGGTAACACAAAAATGCACATCAAGTGTATCATTGCTTGCTGACATGTAAAAAAAAAGCTGAATGCAACTACTTTGTAACAAGATAACTTACAAGAAAATTTGTCACATTGTATTTTTTCTTGCCATTTATTTGTAACACTGTATAAAACAGCTTTATCCCCATAAGGTTTGTATACTCTACACATTGATCTGTCAGCATGACTAAAGTAGTTAAGCTGTGAAAGCAGACGTGACATGTGGTAATTTTTATTTTCAATGCAAACAGCGGATAGATGCAATAAAGAAACTGTGAGATACCTGATGTTTAATCAGTGGGGAAAAAAATTTAATAAAAATCTGTGTTTTGAAATGTGAAGCTGCAAAAGTTACACCAATGGCTGAAAACTCAGTTGTGTGATGTGGGCTTGTTTTCACTTTAATTCATTCAGTTAATCTGTGAAATCAGCAAAATGAAAAACGAGCCAACTAAATTGTTATCACAGTATGTTTTCTGGCTTACGTGAAGAATGCGTGAAACGGATGGTTGTCGAGGTTGATTACAGAGGTGAAAATTAAAAACGTGAGCGAGGGAAACAATAGCTGGCAGGCTTTAGGCGTCATGGTGTATTAAAAAACACACACACACACACACAACAAAATGTTACAGTATCAAAAAGGGTGATAATTGATGTGTTAACATCTTGGTTGTAAAAACCAAGAACATGGCATGACGTAATGAAGCGTGACACTTGGGAAACAAGAAAAGTTCAAGTATTCAGAGGAAACAGAACAACACATACTTAAGAGTAATGATGAAAAAAACTTTTTGAAGCCAAATATATACATTTTTTCTGTAAACACTGATTTTTTTAATTAGAGGTTAGAAAAACTTTGCATTTCATTTCTCCTCGGCCTCTTCAGTCATTCCACTGTCAGATTAGATGCAGCTAATTTATCTTTGTTACTTTTACTTAAGTTTCTTTTAATAACTGTGATAAATTACAGCCTTTGGATATGATTAAAGATAGGTTTTACACACAGTGAATAAATAGCTTAGAAAACATCAATAATCTAATAATGCTTATTGGCTCTGCTAGTGTTTTATAAATGATCCTAATTCTTACAATTCTAATTACATTACTGTAATATTTCTGCTTTGTACACCTTCTCATTTCACTTACTCAGTTATTGGAGTTAAATACTTTGGACCTCTGTAGTTTTGTTACGTAGTCTTAGGAAGCTTCACTACTAAGAAAGAAAATAATAAAGTTTTTTGATCTAAAACTGATTTGATTTGATCTCTGTACAAATCTGCACAGATTTCAGTTTGTCCTACAAAGAAGGTGAGACTTACTGTAAGGACATCCATAAGTCTCCAGCCGGAGTCCAATCCGGCCGTTTGGATTCCAGTCCAGAGGAATGAGGCGGATAAAGCGGGCGATCGCCGGCTGCTGCAGCTTGTACTGGACCACGCTGTCAGCGTTACTGTTACCTGGAAAAGACTAAAAACACGAGATCATGTGCTACACTATCCTTACACGAAAAAGAGGTCATTTACTTTTCAGTATATACGTAGATTGATCCCTGTGGTTTCTGTTCACATCCCATTCAGATTGTGATGGGAGCCTTTGAACAGTTACTACCCGTTTTATTTTCTAATCATACATTCATCTGCCATACACTTTTCAATTGTGTTTATCCTTCATTTTCAATTTTATGGCAGATTTTTGTAGCATTAACTATTAACTTTCTGAGTATACACACACACACACAGTTGTGGTCGGACTGCATCTTTACTGTTTGGTTGGCCAGAAGGACTCTCTTCCTGTGTATCACTCTGCTGTGTAAACACTCTTACAATGGTTTGGATTTTGAATTGCTTTGTGTGATTGGGAGTCAGCTCCCAGTTTTACTTTATTATACAGACCACTTGATGACTACTTTTACTGTTTTAAATCTGTTATGCAACATTTGCAGTGCATCTGTGGGTATATCTGCATCCCTCACCACCAAAGAGCATTAGCATATAATAATACAGGTGTGCAAATACAGTGAATATCAATCATTTTAACAAGACTAAGCGTCTACAGTCTGCTCTGCCGACACAATTATGACCATGAGCAAAAGGCTAACATCAGCATGCTAACATGCTTACAGTGACAAATGACATAATATCTATCATCATTACAAAACGTCTAGCTGGGACAGATGCATTGAACAAACTAAGATTTAAACTAAGTATTTTTTTAAGATATGTTTCTGGCCTTACGTTTTAGTAGGTATAGGTAGAAATCAAGACACAAATCAGCCACACAGTATGAATCCTGACCTCCAGTCCACCTTACAGCTCATGCAAGATAAAATTTGGTGGAATTTAAATCCAGGGTCTCTGCCTCCTGTTGACTTCAGAGCATTTCATCGAGTATAAAGGTTATAAAGCTGAGCTGCATGTAACAAAAAGACACACCACATTAAGCATGGTGTATCTGACTTAACTACGAAAATGCATACTGTCGAAGGGCTCCTTAGAAAAGATGACCTGTAAAAACTGTAGCTGTTTTGTTGTAGCTGTAAATGTTTCTGGAACTTACATCTGAGTATTTCTTTCTTTCTGCAATGATGGCACTTGTCTCATCAACATACCCATAATAGTTCATCACTTCCATAACCACAACTGTCTGTACAAAATTTCATTTCAATCACTCAAATGATGATTGGATTTTTCACACAAAACTGAGGAAATGAACAAATAGAAAAAAGTAAATGGTATTTTGCTATGATGCTGCTTTGGATTAACAATAAACAGCCTGCTTTTAAAAGTCTGTACAGAAAATTGTTTCCTTCTTACACCGAGCTGGGTGACAAATGGCTTGCTTTGGTTTATTTATTTATTTTTTTTTTACAGCCATTCCATCTGGCAATCTATCATAATTACATGCATCCTGTGAAGTTGACACGCAGGTTAACTGGCTCTCTCGCTGCTGGAAAAAAAAGCGTATACCCATAATTAACTCATTAACTCAGATAGGAGAGTTGGATCTGCTTATATGATGAAAAGAAGAATGATGTGTAACTTTAATAATGTATATAACTATGTTTGTGCCTTGATGCTGCTCATGTTTTTAAAATAAAAGCTTTGAATGTTGTTTCCGCTAAAAGGAACAAATTGGCTGCAGTGCTGCACACACACACACACACACACGCACACAGTGATACACAATTCCAGCAAGCAGACCAACATATTATGGTATATTAAAATTAGCAGCGTATGTGAACTGACAGTACTGTACAGCGGACCCTGGGAGCTATGTACGCTTGGGTTAAGCCTTATTTTTAGACCAAGTAGCTGAACACAGTTTCTCATCTCAGCTGATGAACCAGAAGCGCATTCAGCCCAGCAAAGCCCAGACTTTGTGGATAGAGCAGCATCTCATTTACTTTGACAGTCAGAGAAGAGAAAGCCCTGGAGGAGTCCTTGCACACAAACACTCAGTTTTCTGTCTTGCAGTGTTCATTCATGTCAGTACGTGAACTGTTGACTTCACTTGACATGGACGGGTGCACTAAGGCTGCCTGTATGTTAGGTAACTGTAAATATCTGTCAGGTGTAAAATTATTATTATATTTATTACCATTCAGTATTTATATGAATGGGCATCTTATCATGCATCAAGACAGCAGAAAACTCTTATAATTTTATTCATACAACAAAGCCAAGACAAGCGAGAAAGCTGACAAAGGAAGTCTCTCTAGTATGTAACACGTTCTCATCCCAGCACGTAAAATACCGATGATTGTGACAAGTCGTCAGTATTTTACGCGTTGGGAATGAGAGCGGGTTGCATTATGTACGTTACATCTGTTCACTTTCAGATCCTGAATCAGTTTGGGAAGCACCACAACATGAAGCTATTTTATTTTATCAGTGATACTTTGACGTATTTGTGTGGGAATGCACGGCTGGAGCCTGTGCTCTAAGCATTTATATTGGAGTCAATTGAGAATCCAGAGCATTTCATACAGAAGTGGAAGGATACCTTTTGCTTCACTATGAGACGCCTAGGGGCGTGATAAATCATCCGTATTTTAAGCGTTGGGAATGATAACGGGCTGTTTAGTTCTCCATTGGGTCCAAGTCTAATTTCTTCCCTATGTCTTCTGGGTTTTCCTCTGCTTTTTTCCCTTGTCTCTCTCCTTTTGAGTACCCTCTGTCTTACTTTGTAGAGTTACTTGCCCTGCTTACCCTATGTGCCTCCGGGAACAATAATGCAATTTTAATATCTTCCCCTTAGTCTCCCTTTCTCATGGGAAGAAAAATACAACCCTGGCAGAAAAAGCAGAACCCCAAAAAGTGGTGCGGTTGATCCAGCAGCTTTGTCATCAACTTTCTCCTCTGACAAGCTCTCTAAGCCCGGCTGACTAATTCACAAAAGTTCAGAAACACTTTGAAATGTGACTGGGATTGTGCAGAGTTTATGTAGAGCATCAGATCAACATGTTTTTAAGCTGTGAGGAGCTGTCCTCCGCTCTCTCTCACAGAAGATCCTCAGTGCCGAGATTAACTGGCTTCTTTTCACAGGAGGAAATTGCCACGGTTCGACTCCTAATGGAAAGCTTCTCTCTGCAGCACTGTAACAAATGCGGCTTCACCCTGGATAAATGGTCATGCTCACAGTGGGGCAATATACCATGTTTTGCATGTTTACTAGACTACTGGATTTGACATTAAAGCCACTGGAGATATATTTACAATGGGCTCACTGTTCTTACAGGATATTTTCCCGTGTTCTTACAGATCACAAAAACTGAAAATTACTGAGTATCCCTATGATACTGACCCATATTTTCATAGTGGGCCAAGTATAAGTCTGACAAGACACTTGCAAAGGGAAAACACTGAAGCGATGTGCTATGAGGGAATGCCTCACTGCTTCTCCAGTCCTAAAGAAAACTGAGTTTTTGACAGTCTCGATTTAAAGTAACATATGATGTGGTATTTAGGTAGCATTACCATTCCTATAGCTGGGATTTATTTATCCCAAAGACTGCAGCAGTTATTTTATTTCATGTTCAAAGCAGTCAGGGAAGAGATGTTCTGAACCTTGTAGAAAGAAGTTAAAAAGTAAAGTGTAAAGCTATAGCCAGCAGCTGTGTTACTAAAATTATAATGGAGACTGAAGGAAAGCTAAAAACTGTAGTATCATAAAAATGTGATTTCTAGTCAAAAAATTGAATACAGAAAATAGAGCTATCAAAAAATAAAACTGCATTATTAAAACTATTATAACATCCTTTGAAGGTTTTACAGTCACCCTCATGTCCATAACATTAAGTGAAAGGACAGGTGAGGCTGAATATGTGCATATGTAAAGACGTCCTTGAATCAAATTTAAAACAAAGTTGTATTTTTCTTCAGTTTAGCATTCAGAAGGCCTTTAGATTAAATTGCACAGCCTCAGTCTCCTTGTCTCACTTGTGTCCGTCAACAGCAGCTTAAGTGTTTTGGCAACAGGTCTGCATAGTCAGCAGAGCCCTTTCATTGGTTCATCCATTATTAATGAAGAGTCAAAGGGCTTCTGATGACTGTGATTATCTCTGCAGGACTGACTGATTGATGCAAATCAGCTCTACGAAACACTAAATCATCTGTAAATGTGACTGTAGTGGTCCAGGAAAATTAACTGCAATCAATATGATTATTTTTTCAGTGTAACGATGCTTGTATGTTACTACTTGTGTAGTTTTAAAGATATTATTGTCATATGGGCTTCAGTTATACTTGTTTAAATCATTAAAAAATAATTCTATAGTCTTGTTGTTTGGTGCTACATATTGCTCTGTAGACTCACCCCTATACTGTCCTCCTGTCTGTACTGCCTCCAGTTGTGTCCCGTGTCACTGAACATCAGCAGGTAAGACGTTAGCCAATCAGAGCTGCCATAACGGCCCTGCGTGGCGACAGCTGTGATCTTGGTCCGTTCACCCAAGTCAACCTCGAGCCACTGATATCGGTCTGAAATAAGAGGTGACCAACCTCCAGCTCCTGCAGAGAGACAAAAACGATAACAACAAATGATTGAAAGAAATTTATTACATTTCAACCTTTGAGGTGTAGAAAGTAATAAACTTTCATCTGTGTGTGTGTGTGTGTGTGTGTGTGTGTATACATCTGTGTTTGTCTGTCAGTGTGCGAGAGCATGACAGATTGAAGAATAGCTTGACCTTTAAGCCACATTTAGCAGTTTCAGATGCACAAATGAATTGTAAAAAATACCGTCAGCAGTTTAAAACTAATTTCTGTCCAGTAGCTGAACACACTGTTTCTAGGTTGTTCTTAACTTGTTTTACTCAAACAGATAAGTTGGTGTTTTCAGTGCAGAGAACTTCATTTAAAGGGGCCAAGAACCTCAGATTGCTGCTTTTTTTTATTGCAGGGAATGTTTCCTAATAGCCAATTTAAACTCAATATATGTTGGAATTTCATCACAAGTCTCTTTTGTCTTCATAAATCAAAAGAAGAGCAACAAAAAAAACCTAAACAATTTTAGATTTTCACAGTTACAAACTTTCACTTTCAGACTTTAAAGTTTTTCATTTGTGTCTCTCGTTCGTCCTTGGTTGAGTTGTTTTGCAGATATTCTTACCTTCACACTCTTTCTAACCGTGCACACACACACATACAAGTACACCATAAATCACGACTCCCCATTTCTAATATTGTGCAGATGGAGTGCAATGCAGTACTTTCTTGTTATATACACAGAGTGCATCTACCGGATATTAAATCTGAATAGATATCGAATGTTATGTTATAAAAATCTATTAAACGTAATTAAGGTTAGCTTACTTTATTGTCTCTCGTAGGAGGAAATTGTGATTGTGTTGTCTTGAACTGGAAAATGCGCTGCTTCAAACTAAATCAAAAATGTAAAACAAACAAACAAAGAAACACCTCAATGAACACAAACCTACAGGAGCTATGTTAGAAGCTTATATCAGCGTTTGCAAATATGGATGTAACACTGATACTTCTCAAATGACGACTAGTGTAGCTGCTGTTATTAAGTGTGGGCAATAAACGATTCGCAAAAAGCATTATGCAAATAACATACCTTCAAATAATACTTGCAATTTAGTGAACCGGCTAAAAGTCTGGCCTCCAAATCTGCTTAAACAATATAAGCTGATTACCTAATAATAACATTAGCAGGCTACTGAAGAACCATCCTAACATTTCTGTATGTTTGTATCCTGTAAACAAAATATAATGTTAGCATTAAAAAAACAACCTGTGCCACCACCATGTCAATGATTTAAAATGACTTCCTAATGAAGGTGTTTACCTTTAAATAATTGGATATTCATTATGTTTAAGTTTTAAATCTGTGGTAATATTACCATAACTGTTACCATTATTACTACAAAATCTTGTGACATTATCACTAAAGTTAATGCAGTTCATCTTGAGGGGCATGTGCATGTCTGAACAAAATCCAGTGGTAACCCATGCAGCAGTTGGTGAGATATTTTCATCTGAATCAAATCAATCAAATCCAACAGGCTTATAATCCATTGCATCACAACTCTTTGTGCATCACTGTCTTTAAATGCCTTCTCGACAGCTGCACGCCCAATAGGGGGTACAATCCAAGCTTTAAAATGTCTCGCATCTTTTTTAACCTCACCGCTACGATCTTTTGCTCCTTTAAAACAACCACACATTGCTGTGAAGTCTCTATTATCATGTCTCAGAAAAGCGTCATCAATAAGAGGATGCAGTTCTACGCACTGATGAGTTGCCAGACCATTTGTATCCTGTCCCCAAATATTGCAGTGCTAAGAGGCTGTGGTGTGAGCTATTGATTAGTTTTTAAGTTTGCCTGCAAGACTGCATCCGCTGCTATATAAAATATCATCAATAAAGGGTTGTGGTGCCAAGCATTGATTAGTTTTACAGCAGCTGTGCAGGTTCCTTCTCCGTATTACACATCACCAATACAGAGCCGTGTGGTGGCATATCGATTAGATGTTTTCTGGATCAATAGGTTGAAAAAAGAGAAGCAAACCAAAAGAAAGGTTTCCAAAACAAGTTGATCTTTGAAAAAGTTATTTTATTGAAACAATATATTATATATATTTAGTTTTGTTGTTCACTTTGCTAGCAGCAGTGTGTCTCACTCCAAAAACACTGTCACTGTAAGTGAGGGTGTAAGCTATTGACTGGCAGTACACCAGCTTATTGTAATTAAATGTATCAGTGTTTTCTGATGCAGCGACAACAGTGCGAAGAGAAAGAAGAAGTCAGAATCTGTGTTTGTGTGTGAGTGTGCAAAAGTGCTTTGTCAGGCCAAAGAGACGCCTCAGAGCTCAAACACCAGATGGTCAATTCTGAAAGCGGAGAGTGCTGACCAGAGCCCCACTGGGCGCACACACATGCATGCACACAATTTTCATCACTTCAGAGGTCTTTGCAATGATGTACATTTATTTCCTATGGATTCATTGTAACACTAACCACAGTTGCCATAAACAGCGTCTCACTCTAAATCTAATTGTTTCATTATTAATTTATTTGATTATGTGGACTTCATTGTTGCACCCAAGCAGAAAAGAATCAGCACAATGTGACCAGGTGAACAGGTGTCCCGCATGATGTCCCAGAGCATGTGTAATATAAGTACACACAGGCACTTTAAATGTACACAACCACTAATGCAATAAAGAAAATTGGGGAGGAAATACTGCACAGACAAAAATTGGGGGTGAATGCGCTTTGACGAGCATTGAAAGAGCAAAGAGAGTAAATGCAGTTTGTCCTTGTGTTGCCAAGGTGTTGTCTGTTCTGCCAGTATTTTAAAGCAAAGCCACAAACACTCCCCAGGGGACAGTGCAGGACTATTTGATGGTGTAGAGTTAGAAATCACAGTTGGATGCCATGTGTAACTACTAACAGCAGAAAGCTTTTCCGTGTCTTGGACCCTGAGATTGTTTGCCCAAGTTTTGAGTTTTTATATTAATATTTGGATTCCAGGTTTTTTTTTTGCTGTTTTGAATTCTTTTTGAGTTTGTTTTCTTTTTTGCAGCAGTTTCCTCATGATTACATTCTCAGTTTAGTCTTTAATTGTAGTTTTTGTCATTCGATTTCTGTTTATGGTGTTTATGGTCAAATTTATAGTTTATATTCAATTCCTTGAGTTTCCCTGTATCTTGTTATCTCTGTGTCAGATGTCGTCCTGTTAAGTTACTTCCTGTTTTACTGCTACATGGTAGCTGTTATTTTCTCTGTCTTGTTCCTGGGTTTTTTTCCTTGATTAGTTTCAGTGGTGTCTAATTATCCTTCTGCGTCCCATCTTCCTGATTACCTATTTTGTATTTAAGCCCTCAGTTTGCATCTGTTCTTTGTTGTGTTGCATTGTGTAGTCTGCCCATTTGTTTCGTGTTTGTTCCTGCGGTGTATTCCCTGGACTCCTCTGGCTTCTAGTGATCCTTGTAATCTTTGTGCCTTATGTACTTTTTATTGTTTCCCTTAGAATTTAGTCATCCTTGATAAATGACCTTCTGCATTCGGATGCACATTTACACCCACTTACACTTGTGTACAAAGGCAGATGGCAGAAATCAATTAGATAAACTGTCTTGTCCAAATAACATAAAGATGTGAATGACCTGTAATTGTATTCTTCTAAAATCAGACAAAACAGAGATTATTGTTTTTGACCCCAAAATTCTTGGAAACATGTTTAACCATAGTTACTCATTACTTTGCATTACTTAGGCTCAAGAGACAGACACCGTCTTCATTTTTAAGATACAAAAAATGACATCATTGTATGATTTTGCGATTAAAAACTTTGATTGAACTGACTGATGACAATTATGTGTAATTATGCATTAGGTACTCCAAATTGTCACATTACTGTGCTGAGCTAAGCTGTTCCGTGTTCAAGTTGTTTCCATCGAACTGCTAGGCAGAGTCAGTGAGTTGGGATTTACAGTCTGGGTTGCCCAAATTCCCATCATACCAGCTACAAGATGGTCATAAGCCATCCTGACAGTCTACAAAGGACAGCTAGCTAGGATGTGCAGACTTTCACGGCCCAACAGTTCGACTGAACTGTCAAGAATTTTCCCAGAACCGAGACAGAATTTGCATTCATCAGTCAACTGAAGCCTTTCTTCCAGCACGCTGGCATTGCTAAGCTTTTCCGGGACACTGAGCAGTGTCATTTCTAAATAAATGTGCTTTATAGACTCGCCACACTTCCAGATCCCCACAAGACATGTCACATGTGATTCAAGCACATGCCATTTTCAAAAGTAATAACAAAAGTGTAATAAAATTAATAAATAAATACAAAATCGGGGGATACCTGTGCATATCTTTGTTTTGAGTGTTTTTGTCAGAAACAGGGAAAACTGAAATGTTTTAGTATTTACTCATCAATCAAAAAGAACCAAAATCTGTGTGGCACCAGTCCCAGCAGAAATCTAAAGGAACCAGTATGGTGGCTGCTGGAAGCTGATCTTTAAAGAGCTAAAGGCCAAAGCTAATAAGCACTTGACTCAGACATTTCCGGTGACAGCAGAACTGTAAGGGGAAGACTCCTAACCTTACTCATGTTGATAAGGCTGTGGAGGCAACGAGAAAAAGATCCGAGGGAAATGACTGAGACAAAGAGACGCTGCAAAGATTTACTATGTGCTGTCAGATAAAACAACCCTGTCTCCATAAAAGATGGAGCACTGTGTAAACTGTACAAAAAAAAAAAACACAAACTATTTGCATAACAACACCAAGATACTTTTTCAAACATGTACTTATTTTCAACTTGATTCAAACCAACATAGATTCAAAGCACTGAAATGTTCATCCCTTCGATCTATGTATTGATGTAGTCATGAATTATAAATCACCTAAAGAAACTATGATACAAAGATACAGTTTGACCTAAAGTGTAATACCAGCTGTAGTACAACCGTTGCTGTCCTAGAAAATCGACACAGAGTTTTTCATTTTTCCTGCTTGTTTTGCGCATCTATACACTTCACAAGTACTTGTTAGGAATACCCATATACTCAAATGGACACCACAGAGCTTGCACTTTGCACCTCCCTACAAAACGACAACTCTGCCACAAGTTGATGGTCAGAGAATGCTATAGTTGTTGACATTAAATCAGAAGACAAGACTCTCAGTCATATGGGATTTTTATTTTTTGCTTACTGTACATTGTTCTTTGTAACAGTTTGGTTAAGTTTAGGTGAAAAATACAGTTTACTGCCCATTCAAACTGAAAAATTGTACTTTTCACAATATAATAATAATAAAGTTTTTAATAGACAAAAGATACAGCTATTAA
Source organism: Benitochromis conjunctus (assembly GCA_015052645.1). Taxonomy (NCBI): domain Eukaryota; kingdom Metazoa; phylum Chordata; class Actinopteri; order Cichliformes; family Cichlidae; genus Benitochromis; species Benitochromis conjunctus. The sequence continues at coordinate 44,431 of VOQK01022387.1, forward strand.
GTGATGTGTTTATGGCTGTCCTGGTTATTTGCCACATCCTTTGGTCTTCAAGGTGTACACTGAAGTATTTCCAGGCTGTCCTGGGTGCCTATACTCAAAACTCCTCAGCTTGATGATGTCCAATAGGCGTCCTGGTGACATGGAAGAGTAGCCACTCTATTTTGACACCTTCTTAAATGACTAAGCTCTGTGAGGGTAGGAACATAGATCAACTGGTAAATCAACAGCTTTAATCAACAACATTAGTGCAGATGCTACACTAGTCCATCTGTTTATAACCCTCTCCCAGCTTCCCTCCCTCATAAACAATACCCCAAGACATGTAAAATTCTCCACATGGGGCTGTAACTCATTCCCAATGGCCACTCCACCCTTTCTCTACATGAGGCGTCAGAGGTTGAGGGTTCACTCTTCTGGAAAGAGATTCCTGATGTTTTGCCAGAAATGACAATTACAGGTGGATAGTGTTGTGACAACAACACTGCCTTGGGAAGAAGACGATGAATGGTACCCAAGCCTACATTAGAACCTAAGTGAGAGATATGTGGCTACAGCCATATTGTCATCCAATTTAAGAAGAGATTTTTGGGGAACCAGGACATACTGATGAGAAGTGGACTAAACCATCAGGCATCCTGGTCTGCAGCTGACGATTGTAGTCTTTCTTCTGTTCTGAGAGGCACTGTGAGCTAGAGGGCCACTCTGAGCTCATTGAAGATGCAGACCAGCAAAAGCTATCGCCAGTTTCAGCTCATCCACAGGATGAAGGCCTTGCATGAAAGGCAGCTGATTAAATTGCTCAGCTGTCATAAGTCATTTATATGTTATTGAAAACACCAGCTGAATATTTTTGTTCGCTATTTCAGACAGTGAGAGACTCCTATTGAACAGAGTGCATTATAACAGTGAAAAGAAATACAACGAGTTCAATCCAAACCACCACCTTCTGCAAACTCGATAATTGATTTATCAGCTTTTGGACAATGTCAAAAAAAAGTCAAATATTCATTTATAGGTAGAATTTATGGCAGAGATGTTTAAAGGGATTGCATTATACTGCACAGGCAATTCCAATTAAATGCTTGGTGAATTAACTCGTCTTTTGTGCTTTCCGTTAGCGTAATGTATACTGACTAAAAACTTTCTGGGTTATGCCTCCAGTTAATTGGGGTTCATTAAAAGCAACTGAACTAACTGACCATTATCTTTATTCTCCCTAATTGGCTGCAAATTAAATTGAAAATTGGTTTCCGGAAAACTTTATCCTAATTTTCCCCAGAAAGTCCCACAATAATCATATTTAGTATAAGTCACACTTTATTTTTTTCTGGCAAATTCTTCTCCACAAAGACTTAATACAAACTAATGTGAGACAGCTTTGCCCTCTCACTTAATCCCTGATACCAAAGTGATCCGGTTAACCTGTGAGGACTGACACCTGAAACCAACTCAATTTGTCTCGTTACTAGAGCATTAAGGAGTGTATGTAATAGGTGAAGAGAAAAGCTGCTCAGGCTGCACAGTTGCCCTTCTGCTTTACTGCTGAAGGGAGACCAAGCCTGACATGAAGCCGCTGCGGACAGAAGCACGGCTATAAGAAGCAGATAGATGGATAAGCAAAGAAAGGACCACTGAATCATTAATAATGCACCGAAATTCCACCTGACAGGTACAGAAGACAGGCAGGAACATACAGAGACGGACATGAGCAAAATGAAAAGTCAAAAGTTGAAAGGAGAGACAGGCAGAGGAAGAGGCAAGCTGTTACCTTAAGAGACAGGCAGCAAAGTGAACAGACAGTGATACAGACAGACAGGGAGCTGAATGGGAAAGACAGGCCTGGAATGAAGGTTAATCATTTACATGAGAATAGCAAGCCTGGATGGTAATTTCAGCAGCCTGATGACATGTCAGACGAACAGAAGGCCTAATGGGCTCGATGCAGCAGCAGCAGGCTGGGAAACATTGGATATCTCCTGCAGGGAAACTACAGCCTATTTCCCCTCAAGCTTCAAGTGTAATACTGGAACTTTGAACAATGAACACACACACACACACACACACAGAGAGACAGGCGTAAATCAGTACTTGATTAGTTGGCAATTCGTAAACACAACAGGTTTCCAATTAAAGTTAAATTCGCATTTTAAATCAAATTCACTGAGAAAGTGATTACAGTGGCACAATAAGTCTTAACGTCTATTCCAGCATAATTGCAGCAGCTTTACTGATAATTGTCAGCGCTGCCCGAGAAAAGAACACGAACACTGCTATTAACATTTGGCAAGAAGATGTGGCTGACGAAATTAGTTTTTACTGATGAAAATGTGGCTGCAGACGGAGTGAAACTAATGACTACAACAGAAAACAGACTGCAAAGAAAAGGAGACAACTTCTAAGACGCTCATTTAAAACACGGAAAGCAGATGGGGGGGGGGACTGTACACGGATAAAAAAGAGGCTTGTGTGAGAAATGAGCGATAAACTGTAAGAACAGGAAATCAAAATGAAGGAAGATCTAAACGGAGAGGTGGCGAGCCCAAAATAGTGAGTGATTCATCCTGCAGGTTTTTGGTAAGACAGACATTCATCTTCAACGAGCCTCTTGCCAGAGCTTTTCAGGCTTTTTTGCGCCCAGTTGTAAAAATACACTGACTGCAAAAAACATTAAGTGTGCCACCTTTCAACAGAATCTGCCATGTATAAAAAAAGAATATGTATATAGCTCTGAAGGCTTTACACAACACATAAACACATTTATCACTGCTCAGCTAAGCTTTTTGTGTGATAAAACTATGTGGCAAACAATAACATCAAATAACACTGTCACTTCAGACGAGGTTTTTATTTGTTCAGCAAGTCTGCCAAGCACACTTCACATCTCAACCGAGTCCCACAAAGTGGCAAAAATGGCTGGCTGAATCCGCTGACGCATGAACTCGTACTGATAGAAGACGCTATCGGTGGCAACAGAAGAAAATAGCAACTTTGGTTTAAGCGAATCACAATGAGGTATGAGTGAGAAAAGATTCATTGTTGTGAATGTGGCTTGACCCATATATAAGGGAAAAAAATCAAACACCATATCTCATAGAACAGTAAGCTGTTTTAAGGTCAGTGGAAGTATTCTTCTGAAATTCCGATGATTGAATTCATCATGAACTCACACTTGCGCAGAGAGCGAGCGTGTGCAAGACGCCAAGAGTGTTTGAACACTACGTGTTTCACAAAGACACAAAGGGGATTTAAATGTACCTATATATTCCCCACATTTATATATCCATATATCATATATTTCATATATCATATATTTCTGCCCGTTTGAACACAAAGACCTGACATTGTTTGAAAATGGAAAGTATTTGTGATAAGTACCTACCAAATGATTTTATTTTACTGAAATATCTAGAGGTCAAAAGTTATACTTTAGATCTTTATTCTCCGAAGAAGACAATGACAATGCACTAAGATAGTTTCATAAACCACTGGCCACACATAATTTTAAACTGTATTTTTCCACAGTACATTTTGGATATATGCTCAAGACTATCACCACCAGCAGCAATGTCTCCAAGCTGTTTTACAAGTTAACGGTTAGGTTCAGTGGCGTTTTCTGATATGGGACAACATTAATTAGTAGGGATAGTGAAAACTTCTGTTTATGTTTGTCAGCCACTTGGCTATGATAGTAAACATTAGACAGACAGTAGACACTGATGTGGCTTATTGAATCTGTTGGACTGTGTTCAGCACAATATTAATTAGCCATTAATTGGAAGAGTTGGAATGTTGATTTGTCTCCTAATCTCAATGTATGACATTTTATAATGGCTGTTTGTTAGCCATTTGCATTCATTCTCTCTCTCTCTCTCTCTCTCTCTCTCTCTCTCTCTCATATATATATATACATACATTATATATATATATATATATATACATACATATATATATATATATATATATATATATATATACATATATACATATATATATATATATATATATATATACATATACATATACTATGGAATGCCGTTTAGGAAAATATTATATATATTACCATAAAAGTCTGAATATATAGAATGAAACTTGAATATATAGAATGAAACTTGAATATATG